>JBDFRD010147694.1:0-12476 GCA_039654405.1 Bullina lineata | reverse complement strand
TAAAGAAACAAAATGACGAATTGCAAAGTCAGAGTAAGCCTTTTTTCCAGTTGTCTCATTTACTTTCCGAAGATACAGTTTAAAATGTGTGTAAATCAAATTTGTACCAGAGCTTCCAAACTACATTTTTTCATAAACAAGTTGTAACACGTCTTTACCACCAATCAATCCATTGAGGATTTTGGATTCTTAAAAGTGTGGAAAATAATTCTCCCTTCATATGGCTCATTCGTCATTGTGATTCAAGTTCTTTGCAAAAGCTTCCGTGTCTTCTTAAGTTTCAAAAAAGCGGGCTTCGTTTCAACTAGTTTATAATGAACTACTACATTTTGTAATTTTAAGTCTCAAAACAAAATTAATCTGATTATGAATCATGAACCATTTTTATGCCTTTTTAATGTAGTTACAATTTTTTTTTTATATTTCTTTACAGTTAAATCCCTTCAGAAGTCTCAAGCAGGTGGCAAAGCTGTTTTGGCATCCAGTTTCATCGATGATGACAGAGGGGATGAAGACTATGAGAGTTTTGATGAGGAAGCCGTTGTTTCATCGCCACCTTCAAAACGCAAGAAGATCAAAGCACACTGAGTTGGTTGGGTGCTGATGTATAGTCTTTTGTTTGTTCCATAATACATGTTTGTGATGATGAAGTAAGCATTGTGTAGGTGTATGATAAGGTTTAAATTTCCCATTGTACATGACTGCCATAGTGGAATTCCTTGATTCAGATCTTTTCTAACCCTTGATTTTGGTGCGCATATTTTCCTCTTTCATTTGTTTGATAAATGTAGGATTTTTTTTTTATTCTTTAAATTTGGCTTTAATATGCTTTTTGGCTTTTTTCCTGTCTTTTTTTTTTTTAAAGAAATAATAAGAGCACAAAAAATTAATTTCATATGGAATTTGTACAGATGGTGATTTTTTTTTAAATAATGGAGTGTAAAGTATGAAGACATAATTTGACAGAGGCTATTGGATGGCACACGTACATTTTTGCATTACACTTGTTGATGAAGCTCTTATTTTATTATATGGAAGCAGTTAGCAAAGTAGGATTACGTGTTCAAACTTAAGTTACCCCATTTTATTTACTTCCAGTATTACGTCATAGTATCCACATCCATAATATGGCCAAGTTGCTTTAGTTTTAGATGGTGCGCCTACAAGGGTGAGTGCAAACAATGGTACGAGTGTTATATTTTTAAAATCTTTATCTCCCTGCCTTGACAGTTACACACTGAAAGATTTTTCTTCTGATTATGATATTATTGTTTATTTGCCTTCTTGCTTGTGTGTTGGATGTTATATTTTGGCCTGTGGTGATAAGGGTGGCAGAGAATAGTCTCTTGGTCACATTTTAAGTCTGTAATAATATTTTGATGTAGAGCTGTGGTGTGTAAAGTGAGGCAAAGTTAAGCAGAAATTTACTCTGCATCAACTGAAAGAGAAATTGCCGTCTTTTTGGAATTTTGTCAAAAGCCAAATGAAGATTCAAAACATTTTTTTTTTTTAATTGAGATTTTCAAATGTTTTTATACTACTATGCACATGAAAATATGTCATTCAGAAAATAAATTCTTTGTTTCTTTTTTGCTTGTAATATAAAATGGACATACATGCATAACCAAAAAATATTTAAAATTATATTATATTACTTAGTTACTGAATTTTGAAAACATTTTTGTTACTGAATTAAACATATTCTCCTTTCATAAGACTATTAGGCATATTCATGTACTATTTTTTGCAATACACTGCATAAAACAGTGTTTAGATATGACCAAGCCTAGCCCTATCGAGGAAATAAAAATCTGATACCTTGTTTGTGCCATCTGTATTTCATATGACTGAAACTCACATAAAAGAGAGCAGCAGTGTGTATATCATAAGAATATTGCTTCATTGTCAAAACATTCTGCTATGGTGTGGAGAGAATAATTATGCATTTTTTTCAGTGCTATAGTCTCTTGAAAACCAAACTTGTGACATATTTTTATCATCACCCTTGACATGTTGATGTGCATGTTTGAAAGAATACTTGTGACACTGGAGTTTGTTTAGGGAAACCAACCGCATTTTCAAATGTATCACTTTCATGAAGTTTAGGAGTAAGTGGAGTTTGCAAATTACATTGAGAAGAAAAAATATGAATACACAAAACTAGGCTGTTGTGAATGTCATACAATTTTTAGGCCTTTACTATTTTTCATGTTTCCAAAGCTACAAAGCAAAGAGATGTTTAGCAGGGGAAGATATTAATAAAAGAAGTGTTTACAGTATTTGGTCCTCAAGATATATTTGTTGTGTTATGTGGGTTGATTACACTTGACACCCTTTGATTGTAACCTTTGGAATTTCTTTGGGCAATATTTTGCAGTAATGTAAAAGAACTGGTGAAATGCATGTCTTATACCCTTACGATTGTTTTCACGGTGCAGTGTTTTTTTTTGTATCTGTATTAAGAGGTTCAATTGGATACATGTTCTCACTATTACAATTATTTCATATATTATCTGTTTCTACATCCTAGGATAGGATCACCACGGCCGTTCCATTTTGTAAATATGAATGTTTGCATATATGTACTAATTCTTTTACTTCTAGTTTACTCAATTACATTTCTGAACAATTTAGTAATCAAGAACATAACCATAGATTCATTAATTATACTGTTGAAATTGGGAGGTCTGATAGCGTTATGTGTAATTGTAATTTAGGTTGAACTCACTGAAAGCAAGATTATGACTTATGATATGTGATGGTACCGGTGATGATTTGAAATACGTTGCCTGCAAGGTCATTCATGAAAAGAAAGAAGAAGCCATTATATTCTGCCCAACAGAGTATATCCATTAATTCTGTTGTTTTGTTTCCTTCTGGTGAGAAGGTAGGCAAAACAAATATTGGTTCGTTTATTTCTTTATTTTTTAAAACCTTAAAACTGATGCCTAAAATCTCTTTACGTGCTGCTATTTAATTAAATACATGCGTTGTGATGCATAAGAAGATGCTGAGTAGGAGGGGCACTTTCTCTTTTTTTTTTTTTTTTTTGCTATTCGAAGTGGTCATCACAAAAAACCGCCCACAAAACTTGCATTCCATCCTGCATGTGAATAACATGTTACAACAAAGTCAGTCAGAACTAGAGGCAAAAGTTTGTGATTTTCATTGACATGACGTTAAAAAGAAAAAGAACAAGAAGTGTCAGAGCTCTAAAATGTAGAAAATCACTCTGTTATCTCGCTTCATCACGTATCTTTTCCTAGGTACCGTACCATCTCATATTGTAAATGTGTGCTGCCATGATGTTTCTTTTTGCTAACGGTTGAACAAAGCTTCTCATGAAAGTCAGTCCTCCGTTATTGATCAATATTAGGGTACACTGTTGCAAGCTCAAATTAAGCCTTGTATTTGAAGGAATATGTGATAACATGTCAGTCAATGAACCTATGGTTGTATTCTTAACATATCTACCAACCTATGTGAGGAAAAGTCCACAAACTGTTGTAACATTTCAGTATCTCAGTTTATTCACCGTGAATTTTACCTCTCTGATTTCTCCCCCTCCGCCTCCCCAATATTTTTTATTTTGTTAAAATAAGATACTTTTAATCATAATATTCTTTTTTGTTTATAATCAAGGTTTCTGTATTGGAGTTTTTTGTTACGGATGGAACATTTAAATTCTTAACCTTTCTTTGTAAGCTATTCAGTGACAGAAATAAATACCTTAATAGTAATAGTATAGAGTGAAAAAAAAACATCTGTCTAAAAGTTTCCATAATTTTTTAGATAATCATAGTAAACTTTTTTTTTTGTGCCGAAGAGAATTGTAAATTTGGGCCTAAACTTTTAACGTATGCATGTTCAGCAGGAAATACTGGCTGCTTTAACGAGTTTCCTGTAAAAAAAAAAGTTTGTAGTGTAATGTGGGTGCTTTTACTATGTATGTGATGGCTGATTAATTTGACTTTTAGGTAGGGAGTCTGTGGTTTGAAGTATAAGAGTGTCAGTGTTGCATCTTTTGAACAGATCGTTTAATTTGTAGTCTTCATAAATTTGTTTGTAGATCTTAAAGGTATAGATTTTTCTTAGGTTTTTTGGTTAACAGAGGAGAGAAAAAAGAGAGAGAAATGATCCTGGATTGTGATAAGTGATATTTCCATTTTTTTGAAGTGATATACTGAGATGACTTCATTTTGTGGACATTTCCGCGGATAGTATTTTATGTAGTCACTTATGTAATAAATGTCATGTGAAAAGTGTTCACATGTCTGGCAGCTTTTGTACTCCTGTTTGAGATGTGGTCATTAGTCTTATCAATTTTATCAATCAAGTCTGCGTCAACATCTAGGCGGAATTGGGTGCATTTTACATACATCTCCATTAACTTTTCTTTTATGTGAGCTCATCTTCTAGGATAAGAAATATATTGTCACTGTTTGAACATGTGTTGAGAACTGGAAAGCATCTGGTGTCTTATCAAAGTCTTTAAGACGAAGGATAACAACATATTTTGATTTGTCATAAGAATGTGTATTGTTGTCATAGTTAATTTTTATTTATCAGCTTGGAAGTTGTAAAGTAACTATAGTTTATTTTTTAAAAAGTCAGAAAATGAAGGAGCAAGCATCAGTAAGTGCGGTAGAGTATGTACATTTGTAAGAGTTGTTGTTATCATTGATTGAATAATAAGTGAAGGTAAGATGACATCAACTCTGGTGTGCTTGAGGAACAGAAAAAAAGATCTCTGTATTTTTTACTGGTGTTGTCACCTAAGTGCATGTTACTGAACAGCTGACAATTTTTACAGTAGTAATGTGTTACAAATTTGTATTAGAGATGAGATGGGTGTGACAGTAGGGGCCTTTAAAAACAATTGTTTGTAAATATGCAAAAGCAATTACTTAAAGAAAGGCGTACTGTAAAACACATAGGTGTTGAATATTATGAAATGTTTTTTTGTAGTAAAAAAATGATAAGTTACATAAATTATATTTTAGTTTTTTTAGGATTTTGACTCATGACTGATTGCAAATGCCATTGCTATGACCATTGAACAATACACAGTATGTATACATTTGATTTGGTTGTTTATTTACTGAACTAATTTTCTGAGTTATCGATGCTTCAGGGTCAAATATGAGGAAAACAAAGGAATGCTTAAACTTTCAAACTTCTGAACATAGTGAATTAAGTATAGAATAAACTGGAAAATAACAGAATCTCAGTTATAGGGAAAAGGAATCCATTATTGCTATAATATAGTAATAAGAATACTCTGAAATATTGAAAAGAACAACTGCCCAATCTCACTTAAGGGGGAAACAAAAATTCTGTTACACATATTTAAGCCCACTCTGGCAGTAATGTGCCTTTCCTCGAGCAAGTCTTGTGCTTTGTTTTGACGCCTATTACTATTATGCATTTCCTGACGTCTTTTAGTACCACTGAGATGAATCGATAGCCTTAAGGCTTCTTTATGGGGACTGAAAAAAGGAGGGTCACATACACAGCCCATCTGTCATGGGGGTGGGGAAGGAAAAGATGAAGCATGTGCAGCCATTGTCCACATCAAGACACTGATAGCAGTGTACGGAGTGCTAGACTTAGACATCTGGTGCATGCTTGTCATCACACAAGCATGTTTACCTACTTGTGTGTCCAGACCTAAGAAGTATAGTGTGTCTAATGATCTGGTCTTGGTTCTAAACAACAATGACAGCTGGACATAGAAAACATGTAATACAAAGTCGTACAACTTTGGGCACTCAGATCCAGACCTAACATACAGTTCTTTCCCACATCACGGCGTTGTTCCAAAAACAGAGCAGTTTTAATCACATGATCTGCAAAGTGTTGACTAGCCTAAATATAATATTAGGGCTTATTAGTCACAAACACAGTGTCAGTACCGGTACTACATGTAGATCTATGTGTAAGCTACATTATCAGGATTTAATCCAACATTGAAGTGGAAGGTTGAAAAAACACTGGATCTGTGCACTCTTCCCTAACCCATCAAATTTATAATAAAATGAACTTAAACGAAATAATCTGTCATCTTTAGATTTAATTTTAATGTCATTTTTTTTTGGAAATAACCAATACAAATATTATAATTATATATATATATATATATATATATATCAGAGTGCTAACTGAGTTATTCCCCTTGATATGGACAGCTTAATTTTTGTAACGGAAACTTTAATATTATGAAAAAAAGCTCTGGCCCTGGGAATTTCACCATATCCATGTTGTACTGTAACACACAGTGCATCCTAGGCGACATTGGCGATCAAATAATTAGAATGCTTGACGTACTGGTATCACTTTAAAACCTTATCTACAGCACTTCATTCCGTACAACATCTTACTTATAAAATGCTGGTGAAAGCAAACATACATCTCATTAGATTTATTATTCAGTTTTATCTCTGCTCCTCAATTTTGTGAGTCCAGAATGTCAAAGACTGATTCAGATCTTACCTTAGGGTGACCACCTATCTGTCACTGGGTGGAATTTGTTTTTTATGTTTCGTATCTTGTTTCCTCCTCATATTATGTAGGTTACACTAACCCGCAGTTAGGAGAAAATCAAATTTTTTATTCTTCCGTAGATAACCCTTGTAGTTTTCCCCATTGTAGAATATTTGGGGTAATGATTTAAAATCTTGTCAATGGCTACATTCACGACATATGGGATGAATCTAGGAAGATAATTTTTTTCATCCCATATTTTTATAAATATTTCCTTTTTAGAGAAGAAAAATCTTGTGCCATTGTGCTCGGCATGTGCAAATAGGCATGAAAAAATGGAACAGGATAAGGCCTTTTTGTGTGTTTCTGTACAAGCAAATAGCAGACAGGAGCTGAGTGGCAGCAGTGGACGGGCCTTGTACTTCTATCATGGTTAAAATCTTCTCCGTTCAGGGACTGGAATCATGTCTGCTTTCTCCTTGGGGTAAAGAAACGGATAACATTCTCTTTCTTCTTTACTTAGAGACCCAACCTAACTACACCACGAGTAAGTTCCTTCAAGGACTACAAGGCACAAAGCAGAATTAGATCATGTCCTCGACAGGACACTATTTTCCCCATCAGAATATTACCTGTAACTACATGTCAATTGTATATCTAATTTGCACCCATGTACCGCGGTGGCCAAATTCAAGGGTCCAGGGTTCCAATCCAGGAGGTGACCATGTTGTGTCCTTGGGAAAGACACTTTACACCATTTTTACTCTCCCCATCCAGGTGCTAATTGGGTACCGGCATAATTTGCGACCTGTCTAGGAGTTGATGTAAAAATAATCTGTTCCCCTTCATGCTATTGAAACCAGGATAAGCTCTGGCTCTATGGGCCTCATTGGCCTTGAAGAAACTTAACCACAAATACAAGCATTAAACCTGTGATGTATTTATAAAGGGAAACATCTTCTCAATATGAATTTCCTACCCACATAGCTTACAATGGGTCACTTCTATAGTTAATGCTACCTCACATGAGATGGTCAATAATGGCAGAAGTGTGGAGACCAATGATAGCATTGATAGAGCTATATTTTATCAACTGGTAGAAGCATCCTTTAATTATTCTATAATCATCTCTTAGTAAATAGAATAAAAATTAATTCGTATTCAGTTTTATTGATGAATTTTACCCAAGCCTAACTCATCTTTTTTTTTCTTTACATATTTTATATGTTAATGAAACAATGGAGAAGTCTTATGGTGGCACAGTGGTGACATGATGCACACTGCCCCAAGGTGCAAGGTTTGACACCCAGTGAAATCCTATTACATGGTTACTCACTTCTTTGCCACCAAAGACTTTTCATTAGTTTTTAATTCGTTCATCAAGTAAAGTAAAACTTGTAATCTCCTCAAAGGTAACAGCTCTGTAACAAGTCATTTAACAAGTGAACTAAAGACAATTTGTGAGGAAGTGGAAATCTTTATTAATATGGCATCAACAAAAACGGAATTACAGTTTTCAAATCTCTCTCAGAACATTGACAACATACAATGCAGATATGATTTTCAAAGCTTCAATTTCGTGCTTTCATGTTCACTTTGAAACATGCACCATTTGGAAAAGAAGAAAAATTGTCACATGAACCTTTCTTACTTATGATATCAACAGCATACCGGTATTGGGTTGGGCACCTGCTCGCAGTGACAGTGTGCTATTGCTCATTGTATTTTGGGGCTCAGAATACATGTCATGTTCACAAACATGCTACATGACATATAGTGAATATGTGCAACAACCAATTTTCTCAAAAGGTGGAGGTGTAAAATGAAATTATGGTATTATGGACAATGAGACACTTCAGACAGATGCAGGATCAAATTTTGCAGCTGACAATATAATTTGAAATGCAAATTTCTCAAAAGGTAAAAAATGCTAATTAATTAGGCCAGAAAAGCATCAATGATTGGTTTTGTTTCTTTTTAGAAAAAAAATAGAGAAAAATGAGAATTAATGAAATGACTAATTAAATCTCTTGGTTCTTTTGTTGGGTGTGACAATTTCTGCATGATAAATGTATTGACCACCAAATTCACAAACTAGACTTTTAAAGTAATTGAACAATTAATGAACTATAAGTTGTACCTTGCTTCACATTTCTATCACTTGAACAATTACATGTATTTCTTCTCAGAATAGGCATGAATCACACATGTCTGTAAGAACAATTTTGTCAAGTTTCATGGTCTACTTCATAATACAAACATTATGACCTTCAGAGATTTTTTTTTTTTCATGATTCTGATTCAGCGATGCAAAAGTTATTTTCTTATTTATATGAAGTCTCTTAATCTTTTTCAAGTTTAACACCCTTTCATCGCAGAGATTGTTCTCACATTTCCACCGAAAAGGAAGTCACTGACATGAAAGGTGTCTTTTTAAGTATAATTATTCTATCCATCTATATGCCCATGTATCTGCATCTGAACAGGCTTAGCCACCCATAAACTACCTGCGTTGTATCAGAATAACAGATAAGGCAAATGCTAGATAGCATTGGTCGGTAGAACTAGTGATGACAACCATCATGCATGGATGCCAAGTAAGTATTCCTTTGAAGTGGAAAAAACCTTTTATTAGCCGCGTCAGATCTATCATAATCAGAGAGTCAAATTTGTGACTCTCATCAAAGTTTGCAATATACGTGTAATACGTACATGGACTGAATTAAAGGGTGTTTACATGAGCTTGCAAATCAATACATTTATGTAAATGTTTTTGATTTGAAAAAAATATGAATATATGATACAATGAAAATATGCAATAAAAATGCAGGTGTGACGATTTTCAAAATGGTGCACATGTGGAAAGCATTAGCCAAAAAAAATAAATAAATAAAAACACGAACATTCAAACTTCCGCATAGTTTTTTTCTGGGTTTTTTTTTTATTAGCAGTGATTGGAAAGCAAATTATAACAAAGCGAAACAACATTACTAAAAAGATGATGTGTTGTAAGCTAGAGGACTGATATGAATACATGTCGATGGTGTTAGGCACAAGTGGGCCAATTCACAAAATTTGTAATGTTCTAAATCTTAATTTTGGACTATATACTATATTGACTAGGAGGGTCACATCATATTTGTCATGAATTTTATACACATCAAAATTGAACCAATAGGAATTTATAAAATATCTCAAAGACTAAATCAACTCTTTGGGCCTTCTATCTACTGGCACTTTTTAGCCTGTGTGTTTAAAAACAAAAAAAAGACTTTCGGAACTGGCCCACCTATGCCTGACACCAGCGATGTATCTATATCAAGGCATTGTTACTTTTACATGCACAAGACCTATGGTCAACACTCTCATTCTCAGAGATCTCAAGTGAAGTAAGGATATGTTCATGAGCAAACAAACATCCCTGTATCCTATTCAATCAATGGCTGTGTCCTCTTGCATACACTACAAGCAACTGTGTATCCTATTCAATCAATGGTTGTGTCCCCTTGCATACACTACAAGCAACTGTGTATCCTATTCAATCAATGGTTGTGTCCCCTTGCATACACTACAACTACAAGCAACTGTGTATCCTATTCAATCAATGATTGTGTCACCATGCACACACTGCAAGAATGCGTATGAAATTCTAAACCACACCAGCCTCTCACTAACACATGGATGACTTTCAAAAGTAATGTACAAAAAAAAAACACCAACAACCAAGTTCGAATGATATCCACATCCCAAAGCACACATAAATGATAACAAAAGATTTATTTTATTGTTGTTCCTAAAGCTCACGTCATGAAGTATCAACTCGTAATCCATTCATCAACTGAGAAATGAAGTTTTGATTAATCCAGTTTTGAAGGATCTACTACATAATTAGTTTCCATAACAAACAAGCCTTTCCACTTGCATTCTAATGTTTAAAGTATGCATTATCTGACCTGAATTCAGGCGGAAAAAAAGCAAAACAAAACTGTCCATGAGCAAGAATGAGATGCAACAAAATGAAAAACACAATTAATCTGAAGGAGTAAACATGTAAAACAAAACAAAAAATTATAAAAAAGTATTGTACAAAAAAAAAACAGTTCCATCAGAAAGTTTTAGAGGTGGATGGGCTAGTAAAACACATATGGAAAATTTACATCCCACATGTTCTCACAAACCATAACCAATGGCAACAACTGGAACTATTTTTCACAAGGCATAAAGTGCTTATGATCTGAGTAAGTCTTAAAGTAGAAGGGGGCTGGCTCTAAGTCTCGTCCTCTCAACTCCCTATAGCTACCCTGTACTTCAAAGCATCAAACTCCACTGTACATCCTGATCTGATCGTCATCACCCCCCACCCCATCCCACAAGACTCTTCCAATTATTCAAGCACACATCTGAGTTCGTGAACACCTGTGAAGGCTGTGTTTAATCAACAAGTGGGCAGTAGCCACTTTCCACTATCAGTTGTACTAAAACTAAGTCTTCCAAATGTAGTCAATTTACTGCTGAGGTACACCACACATTTATAATGTTGAAGATGAACAGCTTTTGACCTAACATCAAGGGCAAACATCAAATAGGTTTATCAGAAATTAAGCTAAGTCAAGAGCACCAGACACAAAATCAAACCATGATCGACCTCTTTAAAAAAAATACATTGAAAATAAATGGCAAGAAACGCGATTACACGTACCACAGACAGCTTGATTCCTCAAAATTCACACTTAAGTACACTTTTGAATTAGCTTATTATAAGACCGGTAAGAATCTGATACCCAATTTCATATTAAATGTAATAGAATTGATATACTGTGACCAAGACGTGCATTACACAAGGTAAGTCTAAGAACTGCTATTTTGAGAAAGTGGCAGCTAGGGGATTGATTGCCTATTTATCTAATGAAGATGAATACATATGAGTTGTAATTATAGAATTAATAATGAGTCTCACTAAAGTATGAAAGGTAAGATGTTTAATGTTTTACAATCAATCAAAATCCAAAAATCCTTTGATCGGTTCCCTTGCACCTTTCAAAGCCTGTACTTCAGAATAGACTAGAGAAATCAGGTCACTATTCATCACTGCTACCAAAAACATGCAAAGGCCAGACCCCAATGCACAACTATAAACTCTTAATTAAATTTCCTACTGCCGTCAGCTGACAAAACGCCCTTTTTCTTGTCACGGCAGTTTCGAGATATCAACGATTTTCAGTTTTTTTCGTAAATATCCAAACTATCTGACACAGTACCACAACAGCTGATATCACATCTTGAAGAGAATGTCATTCCCTATGCTCAACAAAAATTTGGTTCATTTGTTTTGAGAATAAATAAATAAACAAGAAAAAAGGCGTTCTGTCAGCTTTGCCTTGTACAGTGCATGCTGCTTTTCTTTGGACACGAGAGTTTCCTGAATGTGCAATCTACAAGAAACAAAATTGCAGTTATACAATGCCTATCTCTATGTTGCGCTGTATATATTTGAAAAGTGCTTTGAAAAAACAAAACAAAAACAGAAACAGCTATATTTTGTTAATACTCTTTGAAAATAATGGACTGTCAAACTATGTTCTCTTTTCTAGCTCTATCAATACAAAACAAAGAAACTTAATTTTTATAATTTTTTTCTGCTGATATTGACAAGGTTGCAGAATTCTCTACTATAAGTTATTTCTTTTTCTTTTTTGTTTTTTGGATGCAACACTTCGTATCTCAACTGATTATAACTAAACTTTAACAAAATTATATGCTTTATATTTATACTTGAACTGCGCGGTGGTAAATCTATAAACTTCATCAAAATGACACACACACGACAGAATGAGGATAGGTCATCAAAAACAAAACAAAAAAAAATCACAATCATTACTATTCACACTTTTCTTCAGCTGATTTCAAGATTAAGATAAAAAAAAAAAAAGAAAGAAAATTGTTCCACGTATAACACAATTTTGGCTGGCAAGCTGTAGCATAACTTGCCTCTA
>JBDFRD010147693.1:0-23796 GCA_039654405.1 Bullina lineata | reverse complement strand
AACTTTCCTTTATATGAAGCAAATTGACATGCCAATGTCTTGTATGACCAAATGACAAAAAATGTCACTTCATACATAATGTACTTACACAATCTGTTTCTTTCTCCCCAAATGCCTTCTACTCAAGTTAAATGGAAGAAAAACACCAACACAAAGTAATTTGAAACTAAAACAATTACCATAAAGGATTTTTTTACAAACCACAAAGTTTATTCATGAACACACATCCAGTCACACACACACACACGTTAAATTATCGTTAAATTACTTTAAATCTCTAGTTTATGATTCAGATTTGACGGATTGATTAAATAAAAGACTTAAACAAAGATTCATTTTCATTATAATCTATGTTAGGCCTACCACAAAGTGAATCAATATCAATTACACATGTATAATAAAATTATAATAACAAGGACACCTGACCTTTTCCTTCTCACATAAATAAAAATATTCAAGTTCTAATATTGACTAAACTCCACAGGCTAACAGGAAATAACACATTTACAATTAAACTAAATTAATATGAGTAACAAATGGTATGTCGTAAATCCATTTACTCATTTACATAATAAATTTCACATTAAAATAACATTGCTAGGAAGAAGCTCATTTGTCGAACTCCATGGGACAATAAAATTTGTTTGAGGAATACACGCACCGCCATTTTATCAAGGGAGATACCAAAGAAAAATTTTACGACTAATGCTTGCACTTATTACACTGTCTTCAAACACACAGTTAATTTTCTTAGAAAACTTTCACCAGAATGATTAAAATCAGAGCAGAGAAAGAATTTTACCCGGAAAGGGAATGGGCGATAAAACTGAATGAGAGGATGGAATTGGTTGGGAGATTACAGAACATAAGCCCGTTCGCAGCGTTTTTTGTTTTGCTCCTCCCTCTTCTCCTTAGTCAGTGTACCTCTGTAGGCTCGCGTTCGTTCAGCTTCGCTGGTCCTGACAGTTCTCTTGCCCGGTATGCAGCATTAACAGTTTTCCTTTTTTGTTTGTCAGTTTGTGAGACCGGCTCAACTCACCTTTCCTGTAATTACTTTTCTCCGTGGATGATCTGTGAAATTAATAATTCATATTTAAAATTCATAGTAATGCAATTCCGAACAATATAAACAGCACTATCATTTAGTATCATTGTTAAGGGTAAAATATTGGGAGAACGACAATAGTCTTCCACAGAAAACCAGCGATGATGTGGCTGCTGTCTAGCAGGCTAACTAATACACAACTTATGAAACACTTCATCATTGTAACTTTATAATAAATATCGGCTTTAATATTATGAGATAAAACAAGACAACATGAACAAAAAGATCTGATTCTGAACTCACTTCCTAATGGACGTTTTTTTTTCTTTAATAAAAAATCGCACTCAAAAGTATTATCATCCTATAGTATACATTAGGCTTATGGCAAAAATAAAGACTGTGTCACTTGTACTTTGTCATACAAGACCAATTTTTTTCATAAACCTCTTTAGTCACAAACCCTTACCAGGATCTAGTAATACTGAAAGGGAGGCACAATCTGACAGTAAGTTACCAACATTCAACATTTTGTGATAATACTTGAGAAGAGACAATACATTCCCATTGTAGATTTGTACTACGTTTTGACACAGTTCATAAAATCTTGTGCGGCTAAATGACCTCGTGAAAATTAGTGTCACAGGACTAACTTGGTGTACACGACCATTTTCATGGACCATCATAAATTACAACCCTCCATGTGCACCTGCCATACTAAATTAACATAATGTGTACAATAGAATGCATCAGAAAATATTGCTTTAACTGAAACTTTAAAAAGAGGATAAATATCGCCCGACACGATTTTGTACGACACAATGACCGAGTAGCACAAGACCACAAACTATGTCATACTTACCCATTGAAGTGTTTCACAAAATAGTGAAGCTTGTCCACTCGAATTCAGCCTTCAAGTAAATTTGTATTTTAAAGAAATTTGGATTCAATACGATGTAGACCCCTGACCACGTGTTTTAAATTCATTATCGAAGATTACGGACTCTCGCACGACACAACCATCTAGCACGACGATCCACACATTGAATGACCGAGGCCGTGTTTGTTTACGCTGGGCACTTGTTTGTGCTCAGAATGAGGAAATTACTACTCCCGCGAAAAGTTTGCACGCACTATTTTTAAATCAGAGGGTCAGATAGGTTCGTGTAGCTAGCCAAAACAGGCAAATCTTGTACGACGAATAATGACCGAAACGAAACAAGATAATAATTGCTCATCGTTTTGTTCACTCTGTTACCATATTTGTAATAAAAACGACGTTTTTGCATTGATCTTTGAAGGAGAATAAAGGGGATGTCAGAAAAAACTAAAATCTGGCTATTATTTGGCAGAAAATTAGTTTTAACTTAAGGTCTACTTTTGACCGAGTCATCGTCGTACAAGATCGATACTTTAGACTTCTACAAACACACCATAAATAGACCAATATGTCAGAAGTCTTTTTCTCACATGTTTTTCAACTCTAATTGGAGGTCGACTTGAACAGAATAAGGCACTGGATTTGGTGTGTGTGAAAAGTGACAAACAGAAGAAAGGAAAAAGACAACTTTTGCATCTAATTTTTATTTTTTCTAAACAAAAATGAAAAGCCAGACAACTCAGCTTATTATCATTATGTCTTCTGGTTTTCTTCTTTATTTTCATACCAAAATCAAAAGCATGCGTTTAAACATTGTTTCTAGTGAAGCTGTCCAAGAGACTCCCCTTTTGAGAATCCCTCATATGGCAGATGCACTGTTTTACCCCCAAAACCTGAAGAGTCAAAATGTTGTTCTATCCATTCTCATTTGTTCTGTGAGTAACTGCAAATTATCCCAAATTTAAAACATAAAATTCCCTCTTTACTGTTTCTTTTTCAAGATTGGATGACACAGCTCAATGCTTGGTCTGTATTTTATAAATTGCCACTAGATATTGGCAGGCAAAATTCTCAAAAATAAAAAACAAAACAAAGAATAACATATTGCTGCTATGTAAGTTCCATGTTTCATGCCAAATGTGCCTTGTCCACAGGCAGCATAAAACAAAACCACCAAAGAAACAAACAAAAGTCACCTTTTTCTGTTCTTTTACCTTTAAGACATTACAAATTCAGCCCAAGTAAGTGACTAAACACCTGTTCAAATCTTAGAAAGATCCGTTCATATTCACATCTTCTGCGGTCATTTGTGTGAAGGCATAGCAAAGCGCCAGGGGTGGCCTCAAACAATTTCATAAAACATGGGGGATTTAACAGGGTTAAATGAGATAATTTTCCTCAGAAAACTCACATTGAATTGAGTGCAGATTGAGGTACATCTGATCCTGCATTGCCCGAGTTGCGTGTCATGCGGCTAGTCAGATAGTAGCTGTGGATGAGACGCTCTGCTTCCACTGTCAAACTGGATTCTACATTTCTACTCACTGCCACAAACTTGGCACAATCAGATTAGAAATAGATGGAGTCAGGGGATTTAAAAGAATATATGGCAAGGTTGGCTATTAGATCATCCAAAGGAGAACAAAACTTTATTGTTTCCTATTTCTCTGACTTATCAGTTGCCAAAGTGAAAGGCTTTGTGTGTTTCACTTTTTCTTTACCAGCTAATGCTTGGGCCTAAAAAAAAGCCCCTATGCACATAAATAATAACAATTTTGGCATGAAAAAAGCATAGTAAAAGAAAGATGATACAAATTATAACTTCTTTTAATTCTATTTTCATAGCTGTTATTATTCATCTCTTATAATTTACTTAATTTATTTTAATTTTTAGTGAAAACAAGAGGGAAATATAAATTAGAAAATCCACGGGGCCTGGGTAACTGAAATGTTTGCTCGATAATGCACTGAAATAAACCTTGGTGACATAAAAAACAAAACAATTATAGAGTGACTAGTGTGTCAAGAAAGTTTTCAAGTAACATTGATGAATCAAATATTAGACCCCTTCGGTATCTTCACAGGAGTGAGACAGGGATGCCTTCTTTCACATTTCCTCTTCATCCTGACCATTCACTGGATCATGAAGGAAACCATCAAAGAAAGAAGAAATGGAATACAGTGGACAACAGCTAGACGGCCTCAACTTTGCAGATGACATAGCACTGATATCTCATAGCCAAGCACAGATGCAGCCAAAGACGGACCAACTTAAGAGGATTGTAAAAGGGGTAGGTTTGAAGGTTCATCCTGGAAAAAACTAAATATTGAAGATTGGAAGGGTATCTGCTTTGGATGTCAACATAGACAATACACCAGTGGAGGAAGTTGAGGAATTCACATAACCAAGGAATTATCTTAGACAAAAAGGGAGGAACTGAGGCTGACATCAAAGCAAGAATTGAAAAAGCAAGAACGGCATTTATCCAATTACTGAAGGTGTGGAGGGCAAGTAAAGTGTCAGTCAAGGCAAAGATCAGACTCTTCAAGTCGAATGTGAAATCGATCCTGATGTATGAATGCGAAACATGGACAACCACAAGAAGCATCCTAAAGAAGATCCAGACATTTGTGAACAGTTGCCTAAGGAAGATTTTCAATATCAAGTGGGAAGATAAGATAAGGAATGAAGAAATATGGAAAAGGGCAGGGCAAGCACCCATAGAAAAAGAGCTAGGAAAACGCAGGTGGAGATGGATTGGGCATACTTTACGGAAATCACCAGGTAGGCACTGCAGTAGAACTCCCAAAGACAGGGAAGGCCAAGGGTAACATGGAGAAGATGTGCCGAGAGAAACAAAGAAGGAACAGGACAAACATGGTCAGGCAAAGTTATCCCTGGACAGAATTAAGTGGAAATCCCTTGTGTGTGGCCTATACCCTGATAAGGGTGAGGGGCAATAATGATGATGATGATTGATGAATCAGAACCTTTGAGCTTTATGAAAAGAAAAGAAAAGCTTATTTCATATCCTTGTACAGCTAAATGAAATGAGTGTGGTTTGAAAAGAAAGTATGACTGTGTTTAATATCCTAATAGCTTAATAACTACAATCAGAATGGTACACCGATGAAGGTAGAGTGCCCTTTCTAACAGATCCCAGGTATGGTAAGAACTTCCTGATGGTAGGAATAACCTAAGAGAACCAATTGAAGACGATCAAGAAAACAAACACTTCTACATTTCATGATAAAGTTGCTCCCAAGATATGCCAGAAGAGGGAATGGATAATTTTAAGAAGTCTGAGGTAACTGCAGGAAAGAAAAGAAACAAGGCAGAAGTTAACAAAATCGCACACAGACAACAAGAGCAAAAGCACAGAAAGAACAAGCATACCGGCATGCTGAAAGGCAAGTTCAGAATAATATGCAGACAGACAATACAAAATGTACAACATCTGACAATGGAGCACAGCAAAGTTGAACAGGTGGCCACAACACTTTTCAGGACTTGCAAAATAGACCAGCTTCACTCTGTCTCATCCAGCCAGCAAACCAAATCTATTTATAGGGTGCAGCAAGTTAATTTGAGGGGAAATCAGGAGAGCCATGACAACATCCCTGCTGAAACATGAAAAACAGATGTGGACACATCAATAGAAATACATACTGTATCCACTTTTTGAGAAGATCTGGGATGAAAAAGTAGTACTTGCTGACAGGAAGGAAGGAAGGATATCTTGACGTTACACATCATAGCTGAACAGTCTCACACTTCAACAGGACAGTGAAGTCTTCAAAATTAAGACTAATATATAATTTTATTCTATTCTCATCAAATATTAAGTTTCAAACCTTTTCCAAATCATCAAAAGCTATTCCACTCCCAATAGTATCCTCCTCATTGTCTGGACACACTACAGAGTCTAAAGTATTGTTTGCCAATTGAACTGAAATTTCTTCTGCCAAGGTCCCAGGATCAATGAAGCTGACAAAACTGAATGAGCTGAGGATACAGAAGTGGGAAAGAAGACAGTGTTCGGCAATAAAAGATACATGAAAAGTCAATACACTCAAAGACATAAAAAGTTTTAAGTAATTAGCAAGCTACAATACTTTGCATCACAGTTGTTGAAAAGAACAAAAACAACCTCATTTAAATGTTGCAAAAAAATAATTTAAAATAGTTCTGTTTCAAAATATCTTTTAAAAATTATTTGCAAAGAAACAGACTGAGACTATTAGATGTAAACTAATAACTTACTCCACAAATCTTTTGGTTAATTTTCCTGTTCCACTACCAGTCATGGCATCCTGATCTTTACCATTAACTTCAGCACCAACAGGATCATAGTAACCCCATACATGGCAATGAAGAGGGAAGAATATCTGCTGGGCTTGGCCCCCTGTGTGCTTTGAGGCTAGATCAAAGGTCAGTTTGTTTCCTGTCAGTGCTGGAGAGGATAGCAGAGTTTTTTTTGTGATATGCTCGAACAAATACATAATTACATATAGAGCTCATCCCTTTGTTTGTTTTTTTCTATTGTAAATTCATTCAGTTGGAGCATTTACAAATTGTATGTATTCTTGATGTGAAGCCTAAAATATAATATTCTTATCATAATATTTTACATTGATAAATCAGTTAAGGTATGGAATGAGGACAGCCAAGGTTCAAAAATTTAATGAAGAGAGCTAAACAGTTGTAAAAGCATGGAAAGTTCATTATTGTTGATGAAAACTTTAAACTTGCAACAACA
The DNA here is from genome assembly GCA_039654405.1 of Bullina lineata. Lineage (NCBI taxonomy): Eukaryota > Metazoa > Mollusca > Gastropoda > Bullinidae > Bullina > Bullina lineata. The sequence continues at coordinate 17,114 of JBDFRD010147693.1, read as the reverse complement.
ACAAAAAAATGACAGACTGTAACTCAGAAGACAAAATAATTATTATTCCAATAAACATGCCTGACTGCAGCAGCTCACAAATGTCTGGATCTTCTTAAGGGTGCTTTTGGTGGTTGTCCATGTTTTGCATTCATACATCAGGACCGATTTCATGTAGACTTGAAGAGTCTGATCTTTGTCTTGATTGACACTTTACTTGCCCTTCACACCTTCAGTAATTGGCTAAATGCCGTTCTCGCTTTGCCAATTCTCGCCTTGATGTCTGCCTCAGTGCCTCCCTTTTTGTCTAAGACACTTCCTAGATATGTGAATTCCTCAACTTCCTCCACTGGTGTATACCTAAGTTGACCTCCAAATTAGTCCAAAGCAGATACCTTTCCAATCTTCATTATTTTTCCAGGATGAATCCTCAAATCTACTCCTTTTGTGAGCTCGTTAAGTTGGTCTGTCTTTGCTTGCATCTGAACTTGGCTATGCGAATTATATCACTTGCATTCACGAATTTTCTTTGTCAAGTACATGATTACATTGGACATTTTTGAGGCCTTTGTAATATTTTTTTTCCTTTCAGGAATAGCTGTATAGCAAATCTTACAGAGAATAAAAAATGTTCACGTCATTTCCCAAAACCTATTTCGTGATACTATTTTTTCAAAGCTAAGGTCTTCGATAAATAAAAAATATTGGTACTGTGGAAACATGCCTTCTGAGTAAAGAGTTGGTCTAGAGAGTGCCTGTGGTGCCCAAGAAAGATTCAGGGATATTTAACAGAGAATAAGGAAAATGAACTCAAAATTAAAAATGTTGAAGACAAATGTAGTCTGTTCTTGTGAACAGAGCATAGATCTATACTTGATGACTGACACAATACATGCACAAGAAGCTTCAAATCTTAGTGGATGTCTCACGCAAAACCTGAAACTGATTATTTGGTATCTTTGTCAGCACAGAAAACATACTGGAAAGGACACATGAAATTCTGTGTAGCTAATTAAAAATTTTCTTAACACGTGTCGCATGTGCAAATTACAAGTGATTGTTTGGACTGTTGTTTGGGAGGCAGAGTGAGGACTGGGTCACATGGACTATACTTGGGTGGATAGTATTCTAAGTAAAGTAAAAGTCCTTCAAGGCCTATGAGGCCCATAGACCAAGAATTTATCCCGGTTTTGGAACAGATGATTTTTACATCACTTACTAGACAGGACGGTAGTCTGTCATAGGTTTACTTTCACAGCAGAATATGCCGGTACTCAATTTGCCTCTCGGTGGGGAGAGGAAAAATGGTGTAAAGTGTTTTTCCCAAAAGCACAATACAGTCACGGTCCGATTCAAACGTGATGAAAGTGAAATGCTATTTAAAATATGAGTCACGTCAAACCCAATGATGTAGTGGTAAAAACAAAACATGTACAAACCAAGTACCTACGAATAAAGACTCCTCAACAAACAGAGAAGGATAGTGCAAATGTCACGAGTGAGCAAATTTTTATTATTTTTCAAAAATAAAAGTATAAGCTTGTAAGCAATAATGCTATTGAGGAATAGCCTACCTGAAATTTCAAGCTGATGGGACAAAAACTTAATGAGCGAAAGCATTTTAAAAAATGGTCTAGGGTCGCTAGAGGCTCTAATGTGTAGAAGATTCAAAAAGTATTATTTAAATTATTACATACCTGCAAACTTGTGAGCTAAATTTAGAGAAAAGCTCCATGGGGAACCTTGACACGCTGGAGAAAAAAAAACAGTTTATGCTCTTAAGTGTTTTGAAAAGTAACAATGTTTCATGTACATATACTCCTACCACGTACGCACAGAAACTATGAGCTTCATTTAAATTCAAGATTCAGAAGAGTGATGCTGCCCAGATGGTGATGCAGGACAGTGAAAACCTAAGGTTGTGGAGAGTTAGAATGTACAACCTAAGGTATTCTAATTCTAACCCAACCTTGCAAATGGTCTAATAGACAAAGGAGAAGGAGCAATGAAAAGTAACAAATATGTTGACATTAGATAGTGAGCATCTTTCAATTTCATTTGATGTACTTATCCTTTACCCGCTGTATTGCAGATTAAGGGCCAGTTAAGTAATCCTTACACTTTCTTCCAGTTACTCTGACGTCCACATTACAAGTGGTTTCAGAGAGAAAACCAAAGACCACACATTTCCCACTACCAAGGGCGACTTTTTTCAATTTTCTATTGAGTGACGATAACTGCTATCCCAAAACGTTTCACGAATAAGTGAAATCAATAGATTGTTCCTGTCAACAAAGAATGACAGACAAAGTCTCACACATTAATTGACAAAACGATGAAAGATTTTATCTTCAAAAAGGCACATGGATCAAAACAAATACATTCAAAGAAGTGGTAGCTACGTTGATTGTTGATGGAAATTAGTTTCTTTGGATTAGTCTTATTTCAGTATTCATTGCAGCGGTTGCAATTTTTCCCTGCCCTTTTCTAGTAGTATTACTGCTCCTAATTGCCTCCCATTTTATAATATTTTTTTCCCAAAATGACATATTATGTGATTTAATGTTTACTTGTATTAATACAACCTAAGTTATACAAGTAATTGATTTATGTATACTTTAGTTAACACTGCACATGCTTGTTGCAATTTATTTACATGGCTTTCATGTTCACAAAGGGTCTTTTATTGGCATACCCTTAAAAAGCTCCATTACAGATTTTGGCAAGTGACTCACACCACAAGGTACTGACTTCAGCAACTGTAACAAATAAAAACATTTTTTGATTAGTGAAAAAAGGAAAAACATTCTGTGCATGAACAGACTGCAGTTGTAAAGTCTTAAACCCTAACAATAGGTTCTAAATGCATGATTGATATTGTCATTGCATGAAAATGAGCATTAAAACCATGAACATATATAACACAAGATAAACTGACTATCCTAAACTGCATTGTGGATATTGAAAAGAAACATATTGATTCTTGTGACCGAGTCAATGACTTGCTGCAATTCTGTGCAAAGCCACCTCTATCTTATTTAATTCCCGAATTAAACTTATTTTTTTGCGTCTGGCTGATCTGTAATAAACCATAGTAAATATGTGCTCGTCTCTAGTTGAGAGAAGAAAAGGAGGAGGAGAATACTAAAAATTTAGACAGGATCAAATACACGTGATAATAGGTATCACAGTTTTTGACATTTTTGCTAAGAGACACCTTTCATTTGTTTATTTTTAAGCTCCAGTCTAACAAGATAATCATTCAAGCAAAGTGTAATTAAAGTAGCCTGTCAAGGACAAAATCAAGCTGTAATTTTTAAAGGAGTTATCTTTAGATAAGAAAGAACTAAACAAAAGTGAACTGACATCCCCAATTCAGTTATATTGACAGATAGAGAAGAACATGAAAAATCAGTTTTTTAGGCCTCCTTTGGCTAATTTGAAACTTTGACTAATTCAAAAATAAACCCATGGTCCTGCACTTTTGTTTAAACCATTGTCCACAGCATTAACATGCCTAAAATGAAGAAACCCAAAGTATTACTTCACAAACTGTTTAAAAAAGTTAATCATCTGATTATTTATAACTTACCAAAGACACATTGTTAGCCTGAAACGGGTAAAACAGTGAATTACCAGTTTTGTTCAGAATGTCCCTCTTCATAGAACATTATAAAATCAAAGAAAATCAAATTAATTTGGAATAGAATCTATTCAATACTTATACATGTACCAATTACATTGGTAAATAAAACTTCATATAAAGTAGTCCTATGAGTATTTTCATAGACAAATAATTACATATAATGATTTATTAACACAAGCACAATAAATTCGAGTAGATTATAATAATCTAATTAACCGAATTTTATAGTCTTATTTATGCTCTATAACTTTAAACTTAATATAATCCATAAGAATACATTAAAAAGACAAGGATGGAATTGGATTTTTCAGATCATTTGTTTAAAAAACAGCAAAGGAAACTAAACCGTGACAAATTAATATTCACAAGTGAAATGTGGGCTCTCTGCCAAGTCTGTACACACTGCATTTGACAGGTAATGTAAAGTGCAGGATGGTGTAGGCGTACTTTTTCATTTGAAAAATGAAGAAAATAGAGGATCTTCTGTTGTGAGGACAGAGGTAGCATACACAAGTTGTAAGTGTGTTAACAGTTCTAACATTGTGAATTAACTATAGTCATTTGAGTTAACCTAGGATACATTTTAAAAAGTGATAGAAGAAAAAGGAACATTAAAGCTAAACTGACAGGAATGAACAAAAAAGCTTACAGTGAAAGTACAAAGCCCAAAAGGTCTACACAATTCTAATTATTGAGGATAAATAATATTGTATATAAACTATTACCTCCAGCACTAATTTTATTTCTTCACCAGTCACATCCTTCCTGCATATTCCAATAACTTTGTAAGCTTTTCCAATAATTATCTGGTCAACAAGGTCATCTGTGAAAAATTGAATATGATTCTACAAAATTTCGATCTCTGAACAATTACACCAAATATCGAATACAGGTACATGTATGTAATAATAAACTGATTCAGTGCCTTGATGAGAATTCTTGTCCTCAGAATTGACACTCATGAATATTTCTATGGAAAATGTTATTACACTGTAACCTTTAAAATTGATTATCTAAAAAAAAAAAAAAAAATTGAATTAAATAATAAATTACGCCAGAAGTTGTTGAATGATTATATTTAACATAAAAGACAGTAATTTGTACCTGGGTAAACTTTATTTTAATTTTATTTGCTGTATTCCTCCATCTTGGTGATTTATATTTTATTGTTGTTGTTCATGTTGTTGACTTCTTCAATTTACTGTCACCACGGAGCTTTATTTGGTGGTTCAGTGGCTGAACTGTTAGAGCTTTGGACTCCTAATCCAAGGGTCCAGGGTTCAAATTCAGGAGGTGACTGTGTTGTGTACTTGGGAAAGACACTTTACACCATATTTCTTCCCCTTACCCAGGTGCGAATTGGGTACTGGTATATTCTGCTGGGGAAGTAAATCTACAACAGACTAGCGTCCTGTCTAGGAGATGAAGTAAAAATCATCTGTTCTGCTTCACACTACCGAAACCGAGATAAGTCTGGCTCTATGGTCCTCATGGCCTTGAAGGAACTTTACTTACTTTTACTCAGAGCTTTATTTACCTGTGCAAGAACCTCACTTTTATATGTTCAATAAGACTTAGTGAAAAGCAGATCTGAAAGTACATTTTTATTATTTTGTTGTTTCTTTTCAAATGAATGAATAAATTACAAATTATTGAAAAAAGAATCTCTTGCAATGATTTCATTCTGCAATGAGCCAGTTGACAAATCAAATCAAAATTAAAACATGCTAAAAGAAAGTAAAAGAGAAAGTTAGAATTTGTGCTTGGAAACAGAACATTCCGAACAAAAAGGAAACATAGAAAAAAACGATATGACATAAAAGGTTTAACACTATGACTCCTAGCATTTCATTGGAGTCTGATTTGCAATAATTAAATCCCTCAAATTTGAACAAGTAAATTTAAGACAGTCAGGGCAATACAATGTTTCAGAAAGACCACAACCTTCTTAGGTTGAGGGCATTGAGCAATTCCATAATCTTGGGGGCGTTGCTGGTTGAAGGTGGACTCCTGACAGGGTTAGCTATGTCAGACTGGCTAAAGGGCAGAGACAAGACCAAGACCATTCCACTCGTATTAAAGAATCTCCTGATGAGAGAAAAAGCTAACAGCAGGTAGAAAAGACTTAACAGCCCAAGCAAGATGGTTTTTAGTTCTTTTCAAGTTCTCCAAAAATGAAGCTTTATCAGGCAGTGAAAAGTGATGAAAAGTTATAGAAGGCCATTGGTGCATTTCCTGACAACAAAAGTCAAGATTAGTATTGGGACATGGAACATAAAAAGCTTTAATGAAACTAAAAAGACAGCGCAGGTCATCCAAAGGTACAGTATCAAGCCCGTCTGGGACCAGATGGAACGTCATTGGTCAAACCAACCTTGAACCCAAAGTCACCATCTTCTATTCACAAAGTTGAAGGTTACGAACACAGTCGTGGCATTATTGCCATCCATCTGTCACTTGATGTCATGCAAGCCTGATCAAGTGGAAACCTGGGCAAGGCTCAATTCACAAGGATGGAAGACAAGAATCATCTAGTGCTATGTTCCCACAAATTCTTCTAATAATATCATTGAGGGGGAATTCTACTGCTATCTACAACACAGAGTAATGGTCAAATGACTTGAGTGTTAGACTAGCACTCAGAGGGTCATGCGTTGGATCCCTGACAGTGAACGTGTCATCTGGTTCTTAGCCAAAGGCAGGCTAAACTTCACATCTTCAGCTAAAAGGTCAAGTCCATCCTAATATATGGCTCAGAAAAACAGTCACCAATGCTGTTAAGCTGCATGACATCAAGAGAACTTCGTGTTAAATTCATCAAATCAGATGGCTACCCAAATTCTCATCAATCAAGACATTAGGAAGAGGGTTGGCCACACATTGAAAAACTCCCACAACATCATAAGGCAAGCATTGTACTTGGATTGATAAGGGAAGAGAAAAGTTGGATTACCAATGACATGGAATCAATAGATTAAGAATTAAGGCAGCTGATTTATAGGGCATTGGAGGAAAAAGATGGTTTTAAATTGCAACTGTGTCCAAGGGCTTGGAGAGTTTGCAGCCTTACAAACCTCAAAGAGTGATATAGATTTAGTCAAAAAAAAAGTATTACAAACTGAATACAAGAGTACTTAGAGAGCGCAATTTTCCTAGAACAGTTATCATAATACCATAACCAAGAGGACATCTTTGCCCAGCTTTACTCATGAAAGTTATTAGTACACTTTTCCTCCATTTTTTATTTCAACAATTTGTCAACCATTGCTAGAAAAATGCAGAGGAAAATGTTGTGTTTTTTTTGGGTCTGGACGTCTTAAAAACCTCAATTTCAACTGAATCATTTCCTTCATTACACATTGTCTAGAAAAAGTTGTCTTTTGTTTTAGTATGGAAGTGGATAACGAATAGATCCTGAAACTTTAGAATATAATAACTTCACGCAAAGCAAATTTTCTTTTTATTTGCTATTTAAATATTACACAAAATAAATAGAAAATCTAGTTCACAGATATGATGCTATCATGCCAATCCGACTATACCTTTTGCTATTACTTCAATCAATTTCATAGTTCCTTTTTTTTTATAGCAAGCAGATAACTTTAATTGTTACACCATAAGCATTTACAAATAAGTGGTTTCATGCGAAAATTATAATAATTTTTCCTGACCTTAATTTTAACTTATTTTCAACAAAATCAAATCAGATGGACATATAATGAAAAAATATTTCTTTAACATCTGTGAATATAAAATTGTGGACGCTGTCCTCCTACCAGAGAAATAGGAAAATAAACATTCAAAGTGAACCAATTAATTACCTATTACTATTCCCTCACTTTGGATAATAATAATAAACCATAAAAAGTAAAAGTAAAGTTCCTTCAAGGCCAATGAGGCCCATAGAGCCAGAGTTTATCCCAGTTTCTGTAGCGTGAAGCGGAAGAGATGATTTTTACTTCATCTCCTAGACAGGAAGCTAGACTGTCGTAGGTTTACTTCCTTAGTAGAATATGCTGGTACCCAATTCGCACCTGGGTGGGGAGAGATAAAATTTGTGTAAAGTGTCTTTCAAAAGGACACAACACATTCACCTCCCGGATTCGAACCCTGGACCCTTGGATTAGGAGTCCAACACTCTAACCATCCGGCCACCGCACCCCCAGTAATAAACAATGACCAAAAATATTTAGAAGCACTGCTAGATCTATAGCACTAACAGTTGGTCTGATGTGCAATCTCAGTTTCACTTCATTTGCAATTTACTTCTGATCTTCATTTTTTTTTTTCAAAACTATCACATAACTATTATTTTAAATATTAAAAAAAAAGAAAGCGCATCAATAAATAGTTTTTGAAAACTCATCTATGAATCCATTCTAAAAAGGCAGAATTTCAATTTCATATTTGTAAGCAAACATTATCCATGTATGATCAATGTGAAACAGATGGGTTAAAAGTGTTAAATTGCCCTTAAAGAAAGCACAAAATTATAACTAAGCAGACACATGCTTTTTGAGGAACATAACAACCCGGATACATCCATATAAGCATTCGCAGGTACTATTTCTACTATGCATGAAGTATTTTGTATGTGATAGCTCTCAATCTGGGATCATTTCTCATATTTTAAATTAGCTTTTATAAGAATGAGTGCGCTCAAAAAACCCTCATCAAATCCTTTACAGTAATATGTCAAATATATACAAGAATTGACAATGCACACACCTCTAATGTAAACAGGAATTGCTTGGACTCGCTGACTTTGAAACACCTCTCTCTGTAGGCAGCCAGTCAGCACAACTGGTAACATCTCTATTAACAACTTGTCTGTAAATTGAACAATGTGTTGTGGTTTATTTCATTTTTAAAAAGTTAGGCACTTATAAGGCTATAACTAAGACAAACATACTTACTTACTTTATCTGTCCCCAACTCTACCTTTCGGTGTATGGGTTACTAAGACAAACATAAGATTTAAAAAGGGAATGTTCTGGATGTTCAAATTAATAGTTTAGGCAAATTTATAAGTATATAGAGGGGAGCAGATTTTGTTTAATTTTTAATCGTAATATTCCTCAATTTTAAACTTTTAACTGCATTCAACATACAGCTGCCTGCCTTTTCAAATTGTGGTTACATTTTTTGTAGACTGCTCTTGCTTAATAAGCACCATTTTCCATTGCCAGTCATAGGATATTTTTAACTGTGCAAATAATAATGAAGCGTGACACCATTTATTCACAAAATTCAATCAAATCTGCTTGATACGTTAATATCTTTGTTTTCAAAATGTCCTTTCATTTACTGTCATGTAAACTTTTTGCGTTTCAACTGGTCTCATGAAATTATGAGCATTAGCTCAAATTGCCTTGTGGGCAAAAAAATACAATGGAACCCAGTTAGCAAAATCAAGATTTGATATAATATAAATTTCTTCCTTAAGTTTCAATTTTAGGCATTTGTGATTACAATTTTAAATTTTATTAATAGAATGCTTTTTGTTGAAGTTTTTTGTATTGTCAAATGATATATATGAATAAATTTCCAACTTACCTGAAGTTTTTGTCATTCCACCTTGTCAAGTAAGTGATTAGCTCACACATGTGTTGCTAGTTTACACTATCATTTCACATTCTGATATCTTTTAACCATTAACTAATAATAATGAAATATATGCATTAGGAAGTTTATTTTATTGTGAAGTGAGGGTTTCAAACAGTCCAAGTTCCTATTGTTATAAGTTCTTGAGGGAAAACTTATCAGAAATTGATGACTGGTTTGGATGCATAATAAGTTTGATTTTTTAAAGTTTGAATATATATTATATATATATATATACAGGGCTCCATTTTTTATACATAATTCTAAATTGATAAATTAATGTAGATTTTCTTAAGCCCATCAGACACAATTTAAAATCTTCCATAGTTCATGAAAAAATGCAATGTATTGTGACACACAATCTCACTAAAGCCAACACTTCACATCAAAAGAAAAAGAACTCCTAAATAATCTAACCTTACCATCAAAAGATAAAGAGCCTCTAAAGAATACTAACCTAACATATCAAAAGATAAAAGAGCCCCTAGAGGATAATAACCTTATATATCAAAAGAAAAAAGAGCCCCTAAATGATCTAACCTTACTATCAAAAGATAGAGAGCCTCTAAAGGATATTAACCTAACATATCATCAAAAGATAAAGAGCCCCTAAAGGATACTGACTGAAGTCGATTATTTAATGTCAGTTTTCCAATCCTGGATGCTAACAGGTTATCGCCAACGGACTAAAGGATACTAACCTTATGTATCAAAAGATAAAGAGCCCCTCCCCTTACATATCTTACTGCATGAACTTACCGGAAAGAGTGCGTAATGATTTCACTTCCTTCAGCATTTCTCCACAAAACATGCACTGAAAATCGGACCTGAAAATCAAATCTATCCACAGTCAGTACATTATTTTGTTGTTAGTAGTATTAATTGCATGAATATACATTTACACCAAAAACATGATAGATGACAGAAGACAGATCATCAGATATATACAGCCATCCCTTGTAGTGATAAATTCTACACAAGTTTTCTTAAACCATGGATTAACTTACTGTTCAATCCAGTTCGCTAAAGTTGTCACATTACCTTATGGTTTGAATTTCAGAGGCTCCTGGTACATGCATACGAATAAAATGATTTCCATGGTGACCAGCACATTCTTCATCTGGACAAATGTATTTTGTCCTCTGGCTGAAAAATATTAATCAATGTTTCAAAATTAATTGTAGTATGCGTTATGGGATTTGAGTCCTGTGGATTTAAGATGTTGTGATATGTTGGTGTATGGGTGCAGATGAGATTGTTTATAAATATTTATTGAAATCATGAAACTAAATTAAAAGCTTTTAGTTCCTTGGCATTTATTATTTCTTGAGCATTTTTCTCATCTTGAAGTTGTTGTTATCATTTTTAGGACAAGGATTAGTTAGATAAAATGTCAATGTGAGGAACATCAATTGTTAATTTTTGTGATTTACTAAAAAGTGAATGATTACTGTCATTTACAAATACGTGGGAAGTTGTAAGATCCTAATTTTTGTGTTTCGCATGAATATGCTGCCTTGCCAAAGTTATAATAGTACAGATCACCCAGTTTGCGTAACATTATACTTTAGCAGATTGAAGTTTCTCTGTGTAAAGAAAGATCAATTCAACAAAGCTTAGCAGTCTCTAAGAATGAAGGCCAATTTTGAATTGAATAAAATCTCTAGGTGAGCAAAACATCCTATCCACACAGTGGAGCCTTGTGTGTAGACAACATAAAATAGTTATGGTAAAACTCTGAGTGGGGAACATGTCTCATTTCCACTGTTTTTAAAATAGCACATATGATGATGCAATAACTGATTGTTCAATTCATAACTACTAGCAGATGACATGTAAAACATCTGACTCACGTATACTTGCTGACTCCAGTTATGCCAGTAACAACACCTACCAATGCCACAAAGCCATCATGGTCAGAATACTTCAACAGATCAGAGAAATCTGTGATCTGTAACCTGAGGTCATTATTTTTCTGAATTTCATAAGAAAATTATAATACTGAAACAATGAAAATTCAACAACAGAAATTACTTAGCAGGGTGATTGTTTCCTACTCTGCCATCAAATATCATTCTGATACTAGATGATGTTAGCCACATGTAATACATGTGAGAAAGAGATGAAGAAAAAGCATCTGTGGGAAAGTATTAAGAGAAAATAATGCTTTTCAAGTTTGAACATTTTTTTTTTTTTTATAAGACAACTAATCAGCGTAAGTGGATGAAAGTATTTTCTTTTCATGCGTATCCACATCATTTTACTTTCTAAGACAACATTCACATTGAAGTAGAAAGGTAGCTCTTTATGGCGACTAGTTGCTAAAAAATAATACACCTACTGATTTAAAATTGTGTTTTATTTTACTCAAATGACTTGACTTCATGCATGCATGAACACACACATGGACATACAATCACGCACACACACACACACAAATCAATTCATTTTATCTTCAGATTATAACAACTCATACAAGAAAATTAGTGGACAAGTAAAATAATCAAATTTCACTGATTAACACACTTGACAAAGATTTCAAAGTTATTAATCTCTGTCTCACATGCATATTTAATACATTAAAATATTTCAACACAAATTTAATTAAATTTGTAGTGTATTAACACAAGTATTTTTATTTCCAAATAAAAATTATCCTTCAGCTAATGCTTACTTAACAACTAAAAACAAAAGTTTGGAAATTAAATATAAAGCAAATATATATAAAATTAACAAACCATTTTAAACCTGATGGGAAACCTTTAACCCTCAGCTGCACACAAAATTGTGAGGGCATTGTATTATGTGGGAGAAGTCCACACGACTGGCAAAGTCCATGAATGACCTAGGAGAGAAGAGAAAAGCACGAAAGCTAGGCTGGTTTCAAAGATTCTTCAAGAAGGTAAAAAGTAGCAAATTGGGAGTCTCCAATCAAAGCCATAAGGGTCAACAAATATGAAGTATCCCTCCCTTTATGCAATGCCTAGTTGTCCCATTAGCTTTTCACCTCGCATCATGCTGTCTATAAATATGCACCATTTTGGACTATTTTTGAAAAACCACATGAAATTTATTAATGAAGCAAAAATGTAAACAATAAAAAGTCAATGTTATATTTTTTTTAGTTATAATGCTCTTTTTCTTTCTTTCTTTTTTCATCTTTTACGGACATCATTAAAAGAAAAAGAATTGGGTTTTTTTTTCACATTTAAAACTTCTTTGCTATCAGCCTTTGTGCTAACAGATGCCATTTCAGACAACAAGTTAGATTAAGTCAAATCCAAATTCCAGTTAAATCTTTATCAGCGTTCTAAGCCAAGTTCTGTTGGTGAAGCATATAAAATATATTTATGACAGAGACTGAGAAGAGAGAACAAAGACAAAGGAAATCCCTGCATCAATCCTCGCTCTTAGCATCCAATCTTTTTAATAACTTTTAAGCTCTTTGATCAATCATCACTTGGCAGGTTACAGGCCACAGACAAATGATTTATAACTTCCTTTATCCTGGGCAATTTCTGAAAGTTCATTCCAGGTGTCCCCACAGGTCCCTGTCCACACAAAGACACCCCATCCCTGTCTGTACCTGGAAAAGTTCCAATAGCTGTCCTTCATAAAAAAAAATTCGACGCTTCTTCTATTATAGGATGATTTTACAAGATTAACTAGTCTTTCTGGAAATCCATAGAGTCTTATGGGTTTCCAAAAGGTTTCCCTGAACACACACTCAAATGCTTTTTCAAAGTCAAAGTCGATGAAGCTAATCGAAACTGATGAATCTCATTCAAGGGACCATTCTACTATTATTCGAAAGGTTCTTGTTTGATTTATATGCATTGCTGCTTCTTCCTGAAACAGGCTTCATTGTTTCTCAGCTTTTCATCCAGGGCATCCTTGTTTTGCTCTAGGATGATCCTATTGAAGACCTTCCCTGGTACTGACAGAAGTGTGATACCTTCTTAATTACATTTGCGATTACTTAAATCTTCTTTCTTAGGCATCTTGATCAAATGACCTTTTTTCCATTCTTGTGGTATCTTTTACTCAGTCCAAATCTTTTCAGACTGTGGAGAGTTTCAAATGTCATAGTGCCTTTGGGAGGATGTGGTCAGGCCCTGAAGCTTTATTTGACCTCAGTAACTTAAGAGTTCTAGATATTCCATCCTTGGTAGGTGGGTCTTGAGCTATGGCCAGGCATGTTCTTCAGTTGGTCAAAATGATTACATCATCAATTTTATTGTCCAAATAATGGATTTTCTTCTTGGTCCTTCACGAGGTTGCTTTGCTTTCTCGACAAAATTTGGTTGATGAACAATCTTTATGTGACTATTTGCACCTCCCTTCACTGACTTCTGTATCTCTTTAATGGCATCAGACTATTTTTCCTGTGCTGCTTTCCTTTCGGCCCATATTCGGTTTTCATTCACCTCTGCTTTTATCTTTCTGCATTTCTGTCTTATTTGATGTCTCCTGCGTCATTCTCTCGTTCTTTCTAGTTGTCTTATATCTCAATACTGTGTCACAAGTTGTTATCACTTCTTTAATTTTGTCCTAGTGAGTGTCAATTTCTAAATCTTGAAGTTATTCCAGTTCTTGTAATCTACATGTATTTGCCAGTTCTAGCTGAAATTCTTTCTCCTTGTTGGATTTCTGCAGGAGATTGACTTGAAATTTTAAATGTCTTCTATGTTTCACTGATCCATACTTTCTCAATTTCAGTTTCAACTTTACAACATGACAAGATATGCTGTTCAGATCCTACATCTCTTCCTCTCATAACTCTTACATCGTCCAGTGATCATGGTCTATCTCATTCTTTGTTTGTACATCAGGATATATTCATGTTGCTTTATGAATTCTTTAGTGAGGGAAATACTGCTGTTTCACCAATGATCATCTGCTTGAAAACACAGCTGGGGATCTTTCACCATTGTCCTTTGCTATTCCTAGTACTTGCTTTCCCATTATCTGCTCACAGTGACTGTTGTCCTCACCTATCTTGGCATTCCCGTCTCCAATGAAAATACATGTATTGATGTCCTTATTTAGGAGCTTCAGTCAGGTTAAATTGTGCCTGCCACCGGTAACCATGTAATGCAGTGCCATCTGCCTCCTTCAGAGAAGGAAAATGCTGTCAAAAAGTGCCTTGTGGCCACATTTCTATTGTGAAAAAACCGAGGAAAAAACTGGAGCTGGACTCTCATTATAGGCAGTTCATGGTTGCATTATGTCACCTCGCTCTGGCAACTCCTGCAGCAGCGATGGTCCCAATTTTACCGGCTCTGCCGCTCCCTTGGATCAATCAGTGTCATGGAGAGGGGTGTCATGCTATATGGGCAACATATCACCATGCCTTAGCTTGCGCCCTAGACAGGACACTCCAGCTTTGTCTCACACTCACATCGTATTTGAGAGATTATCTATAACACTTTGCAGTCTGTTATGGAAGTTTTCCTTTTCCTCATTTGTGGCTTCGTTGGTGGGGCCATACACGACTTGTATTATAATATTCAAGTTTATCATCTTTTTCTTTGTGGAAAAAGATCCATGATGATCCTAAGGCCATGTGTTGCCCTTAGTGTCTTCTTTGCCGTTTTATCTAAAATGATTTTCACCCTTCTCGATGTGGTCCATCCTCCATGCCTGAGAAAAATTCCAGTGGGTTTCGCTGATTCTAAGGATAAGTAGGCGGTATTTATGCATCTCCTTGACAACCAGTTTTTCCAGCCTCACACATGGTCTTAACATTCCATGAGCCAATTCGACGAGACTTGGCAGATGGTGGAGAAATCTGCTCAACAGCTTCCTTTCACGTTTGGCTGTTGGGCTTCATGCGTTCTTCATTCGAAGATACTCCATGGTCTCCAAAGATCCAAAGATGTGAAGTTGCCTTTCATTTGTACATGTTTCTGTAATTTTCTTTTTTTAATGGGAGAGGTTGTTAACCCCTGGACCAAACCCCAACCTGGAGAGCCAGGTGGCTCGGTTTCGGGAGCCACAACCTCACTTGCCATTAAGTCGCCTCTTACGACACACTCACATTACATCAGCCCTATTCTTCTCAATGTTGGGGACTGCATGCTTGCTCTTTGCAGACTTTTGCCAGATTGACAGTCCAAGTTGAGTCAGGAAGCTGCTTTGTTCAGGACTGACCTATGATCACTATATATTAAATAATGCACTAATATCTTTCAAATTTGAAAAGTTCAAAAAGCATTTCCCTGAGATCCAAGAAAGCAGCTCTGTAAAAACTTAGTGTATAGACCAACCAGCCATCCCTTTGCCTAAACAAGACAAAGACCAACTGACCACAAGCTAACACAGAAAAGAGTTAGCAAAGCAGTGAGAAATGTGAATTTGAAAGTTGTGTGGGCATGGTGGGAAGGGTTATAAATATTGGTGCTCTGTGGTCAGGCCTGACATAAAAGGGTGTGGAATTCATTGTTCAACATTTGTTTGCCAAGCAGCAAAGGGTTTGACTCATGGAAGAACTTTCTCACTTGATGTAGCAAGTCAATTAAAGTTGAAATAAAGCTAGACAAAGATGGCTAACCTCTTGAAACAATGTTGAGCTTTCTTGTGGATTCTCCAAGATTTTTGCACCTAATTTGGCTGAAAATGAAGTAAACATGTATCATTTACAAAGAAATGAAAGACTATAAGTTCCATTGCTTTACATTTCATAAAAATGATTTTACCATTATATACATTATGTATTTATTTTTTGAGATGAATAATTGAATACATGTAATTGACACCAAAAAAAATAAAGGGAAGAGACAGGAAGAGAGACAGATAACAGAGAGCTGATAATGTTTGAACTAACATTGTGGAAGGGCAAACACTCCATGCAGTCAGTTGGAAATTTGAATACTTTTTACATGTTTTTACATCTTTTATGACAAAGCACTTGCATTCATAATTGAAATGTGTCAGTTCAACACTAAAGAAAAAATAGAATTTTGATAAAATTGCTTGTAATTGAAAACTTCTTTCCTTCAATCTGTAAAAGAGTGATGATATTATTTAAATATTATTTTCAAATAGACAATGAATATCATTGCTCAAGTATTTTAGTTTAGTGTTAAAAAAAAGGCCTAATGCATAATTCAAATTAAAGAAGGTGTAGACAAATTGACAGAAATTGAGAACCAATTTGTTACCTTGAATTCTCTCCTTTTTACTTCAATTACTCCTGACATACATCGCATGTATACTATAAAATATATCTAACAAGAAAACCATTTTGTTTTTTGTCTTAGACTGTTTCTGTAAATATTAATTATTGTTAGCACACAAGTATAATTCAAATTCAAAACATAGAAGAGGATCAAATGCATACTCTCTTTCCCTTATTTTTAACTAGATCTATATTTAGAAAAGAATGATTGAAATGAGTCCTTTGAAATCCTCACAGAATTACATTATACATGTAGGCCTACTATGAACTCTGGCTTCAAAATTGTTCAGCCTTTTTTTTTGTACAGGATCAGTGGATAAATTTATATTAAATCAACTACTATTAAAAAAAAAGAAAAAAGAACCTCTGACAGACAATCAATAAATTATCAAATATTTCATTCTGTTATTTCAGATTTTCTCAGTTACCGTTTAGTTCCATAATATTTCCCAAGTCAATGTTAATGTTGAAATGAAACATGAGGGAGCTCTGAAAACAACAAAAATAAGACTTGAAATATTCAATATAGAAAAATTTCTTACAGAATATCTTCAAGGTGCTACCCTTTTGGCCTCCTTTTGACCTAAGTCAGACTTATGCCAAAATGCATTTGCCATTGTTGGAATCGTTGTAACTCCTGTTATCATATTTTAATGAAATTAATAAAATGTGCCAACATGTTTCACTGTAAATCCCAAAATTGCA
>JBDFRD010147582.1:0-12478 GCA_039654405.1 Bullina lineata | reverse complement strand
GAGAGAGAGAGAGAGAGAGAGAGAGAGAGAGAGAGAGAGAGAGAGAGAGAGAGAGAGAGAGAGAGAGAGAGGGAGATTATTAGTTTAATGGCGTCAGGAAAACGTTTAATTTTTGTTGCGTTTTTGAAAGGACGACACACGAAAAGCCGTTTTTTAAAAAAAATTATTATTCAATTACTTGTCATTTGCCTTATAGTTCCGTCTGAACGGCCATTTCGGGACAGTTACCGCGAGTCTTTTAGTCCTTTCAGTTTAGTACCAAATGCACGGCCACTGAGTCACCCCACTGATCCATTTTGATACAGTCGTGC
Organism: Bullina lineata; assembly: GCA_039654405.1. Classification (NCBI taxonomy): domain Eukaryota; kingdom Metazoa; phylum Mollusca; class Gastropoda; family Bullinidae; genus Bullina; species Bullina lineata. The sequence continues at coordinate 12,167 of JBDFRD010147582.1, read as the reverse complement.
GTGAGCTTTTTCTATTTCAGAGGGTTTTGAAAAAAAAGTAGTATTCTTGCCTTCGAATTAACGATGAAATTAAATTATATTGAAGTCAGCAAAAATAATTCCATTCGCCTTCTTCAAAAGAGTTAAAACATTTTGTTCGTTTGATATAATACTAATTACATGTACATATTCCTCATCTTCGATTACAAAGCACCCTCTAGGCTTGGACTTGCTTCCCTTATTTTCAGTCAAAACTCCGGAATTTTATCCAATGAAAAGCGCCGCGAGCTGTAATCCCTTGATGACGGCAGCCATCTTGATGTGCTTTACCACACCCTGTTGAAGCGAGCATAGACTAAGGGTTTCAATTAGGGCCTCTAACAGCCCTGTTGCAGACCTGCGCTCGCTTGCAAACTAAATGGAACTAGAAAATATCGTAGCTAACACAGTTTATTTAAAAGCTCGTGAAGGTAAGTGCTTTATGTAACCGACAACCCTCGCTTATGATCTCGTTTTGGGCGTGCAAAAACATAAGAAAACTTGTAAGCAGTGAGGCGATAGGTTCTGTATCACTTTAGTCTGCTGCTTGAAAACATGGAAGTAAACAGAAGTGAAGTGTGATTGAAAGATGCATTCAGTATGTTTAATAACTCCCCTTTTACACTGTCTACATGTTTATGTAGGTGGATACTTTTGCACAATTGTGCTTTGTTGATAGTGACAGAGGCATCTGTAGTCATGATTCACCACTCTAATCACTAATCTACTCACTCAGAGTTTCTCATTGTGCAGTTAGTAGTTACAGTTGAGTTGAGCAGTGACAGTGGCTACACTTGGATTGTAACATTCATCCTCATAGTGTGACACTGGATCCACTTGTTTGTTGAAACATACCAATTTATCTGCAACAACTGAATTCTGATTCATTGTCATTTGGTAGTTGCATCCTGTATGTAAATTGAGTACATTAATTAATGTAGATCTAAAGCACTGGAACTGCAGCACCCTTCAGCCTTGGTTTTCATTCAACATGAAGTAGATTCTATAAGATACAGTCAGTTGAATGATTTTCTTTCTTTCTTTATATTGTACATTATAATTTAGTCTAATATTAGATCTAATGTGAAATTCCCAACATCAGTGGTCACCGTCTCATTTGTGAAAAACTGCAAAAATCCTTGCATAGAGCTGTGTGCGTCACAGTTCCAGTCACGAAGTGTTTGAGTTTGGTTGTTGCACAGATGTCAGGGTGCAGTCATGGTGTAAAGAGCACTGTTGCTCGAGCTTTTCCAATTTTCTTGTCTTCGTGGGAGTTCTTTGAGAAAAACATTTTTTTTTTTTTTTTATATGTAGAATTCTTAAAAAGAACTCCTGCAGGGACATATGCTTTCCAGGATGTGGCTGATATACCATCAATATTTCCTGTAGAGACTTGCTTTTACAGTGGCACAGCATGCAGCCACCAAAGTTGATTACACATCCCGGTTCTTCATGATGTGACAATTTTTTTTAGCTTTTTTGTTATTTAATAATTGCATCACACATTTACATGTTTGGTTGTATAGTATAAGTTTGTGTTGTATTTGTTTTTTGACATTTGTTTACAAATTATGAAGTTAAATTGACTCATTGTAAATATATGTGATTATCTTTAGAAATTACCTCCCCTTTGATTTCCATGTCTGTTATGTAACTGTATTCTCAAACCCCTTTTGTTTATGTGTATTATATTTATCCTTCAGAGTACTTAATTTATTTTGTAAACCTTTTTGGGGATAAAATCAAACCAAAATGAGATTTCTTTACAATCAAGGGGATTAAGTTTGACGTCTTATTACTTACCCCGGAAGCCGCTCCTGCTTACAAAACAGGTTTTAAAAAATTCCTTAGATGATAAGCTTTCAGAATATGTATAATGTTACATGCTTTAGATCATATGAATTTTCATGAAAATTTGGGTTTGTCACTTTCTGTGGAATCAGACATATATTTTGATAATGGGGGTGTGGGGGATGTTGCAAGGAACTTTGTTTTGTAGAATTTCTTTCTCTTTGTATGTTTCCTTTTTACACGATGCCTACAATTTTTCTGAAGCTGATTTAAGGCCACCACCGAGATTTATTGTTGGTTAGGTAGCCTACATCCCTCGGAGAATTGATTGAACTGCTTTGGTTTTTTTTTAATTAAAATGAAAGAAATGATAAAAAGGAATTGAAATGTTGAAAATTTGAGTTTGGTCATTCATTTCATTCTCAAGTGCAAACATAATATTTTTTTTCAATGGCGTGTTTACAAAAATTCCTATAAAACTTGTAAATAAAACCGTCATTTGCATTATGCAGATATGGTTCAAGCAACAGTGTCAAGACTAGATCTAGTTTCATGACATTCAGTGATTCATTTTGTTGTAGTATGAATTACTGAAAAAAAAACAACTACTTCATTACTTTTCACATGCTCATTTTTATTCGTAAATCCGAGTTCTCGTCTAGATCTATGGGTTTGGCTTTCTTGTAGGGCAGTAAAGTTTTAAATGTTCATTTTATAACTATGATAACGTGTCATCATGCCCTATTCCAAAACAGACACTACAATATCCTTTACTTGGTTCAAAACATGCAAAGTTTGAAAGCTTCATTGCAAAGACAATTTACGCCCTGTGGAGACTATTAGTATCAAAGCAGGTATTTTAATGACCTGTGTTTGTTATCATAGTGTTAAAGTTATGAGGGTAATATCATGGCTCATCAAAATTAAGTTTATAAAATGATGTTCATAGTGCAGTTGATAACCCAAAGACGGCATACAAAGGCTTTTGATTTATGCTTTACTTTGCAATCTTTTGGAATACCCAAAAAAGCTTCTTCTCTTTTGTGCAATGAAATGAAAATGGAAGCAGTAAATAGGTCAGACAGTAAAAGTTGATTTTGATGGGCCATGATATACATTACTACAACTATAACACTATGATGACAAACTTAGGCCCTATTAACTCACCGATGCCTAGCACTCAGTATATACATCTTGTCAACCGAAGGCTGTGCTGATGCCTAATGGCAACTATAGACCTCAGTGAGTTAAAATCCTTGTGTATGAGTTGTTCAGAGTACCTGCTTCGAAACTAATAGTCATTAAATTACATGAAATGCAAAAATGTGTCCAACAATAAAGATAATGTTCATAACAATGATGAGACAAAACTGATAAATATGAGATATAGTACAATAGTGGTTTTCATTTTCAGACATTCCTCTCGTCTTTTTTATCTGACGATTTTATTATAACAGATTGGTCTTTATTCAAATTATAATTAAACTTGTGTTATCAACTATTGTTTGGATTTTATTGAAAAAATACCATCATAGTTATGAACATGATGCATGGCTAAGCCTAATTTAACCTTTTATTACAAATATATGAAACAGGAAAAGCTGCAACTTTAACGGCTTTATGATATGACTAGGGACCTTACAATAATTTGTAAAACATTCTAAACAATGATGCCAAAATGAAGTCTGTAATTTTTAAATTTGGGGACTTAAATTCAGATTTGAGGTTCAGGTTGTGGCAGTGCCTCTATAGCTTTCTTTTCCAAACTCAACAAAAGCTACAAATCAGTTTCAATAACAGTGTAGTGTTTTAAAAGAAATGAATAGAAAGCCTTTTTTGTGCTCGTATTTCTTCTTAAAGATATAAAGATAAAACTTAGATGTCTAAGTTAAAACTATCTTTTCACAATGCATGCAAGAGAAACAACAATATAAAACATGAAATTCTCCTGCCAAGATATTAAAGAAATCAAACATGTCATCTAACAATATTATACCCTTTTCACAATCCTATTTTATTAATTTAAATTTTATTTTCTGGTGGACCACCCTCTATGTCTGCCCTACAATTATGCTAAAAGTCCTTTCAAAAAGGCAAATGAAGTGCACATTTAAAAATTATACTGGAATGTTTGTTCAAGTACTTACCATTTCACATGATTATGACTAATTTTAGTTGTTGCTAAAAGGAGAGAAGACATACTATTTATGTACTTATTTTCCTAAAATTGCCAATGAAGGTTTAAAAGCAAAATACTCCAGGACAGACAGTCCAGTGAGCCTTAGCTTACAGTGCTCTGTATAGATCCTCACGTTTGTGTCATGTCTGGGTACTATGTTTGATCTCACCTTGAACATTGCATGGTTTCATAGCCACACGATTTTCTGAATGTTCATTAATACATGTACAAAAGTTTTTCTTTATTCTGTCACTGTTTGGTAAGGGCTTAAAGTCAGTGTGCAAATAACTTACCTGTGAGCAAATGTGACATTCAGTCTGCTGTAGTTAGTGTTGAAAAGGAAGAATATAATATAAAATCCCAATAAACCAAACCAAGATTTATGCTGCGTGAATGTACAAAGCTACTGGTTATATTCTTTGAATTATACCAAGGGAGAATTTTGTCAAATTCAGATGACAGGAACTAGTCTAAAAGGTAGTCATGGGAAACGACCGGGTTGAACTAAAAATAGAAAGTGAGCATTTATGATGTGGATAGCGATTGATTGGACATTTCCAGCACTGGAGAGGCCTTTAAAATGAAAGCTACAGGGATCTGTAGAGGCAGGTGAAGACCACTAAAGATTGATTGGAAATGAGGGGAAGAAGACTAGTTAGACCAGAGAGGTAAATAAGAAATCAGAGGAAGTTGGATATCATTTGTCCATAGCCCATCTTGTTATGGTTGAGGGATATTGATGTTAAAAAAGGTGGTGAGAAGACTAGTTGTGTGAGATAATCTTGTTCCATGTTTAAATGACTGTTTGCTTTTTTTCGGTGATTGAATAGTCTCTGTTTTCCTGGTCGTGCAGACCTGGCAAAAAGACATTTTCTACAGGTATTTCCAGTTTATTTTATTTTCTTTTTCCACTTTCGTTTCAGGCGGTGGAGGTAAACGGAAGGGGAAGAGTAAAAAATGGAAGCAGATACTGTCATTTCCTCACATATCACAATGCTCAGAATTCCAGAACAAAATCAGTAAGTACAAGTTTTTGAATTTTTACATTTTAATGATTTATAATTTTAAGGGAAATTATTTTATGTTTCCCCTTTTTTTTCCTACACCTTTGGACAAGCTGCATAAAAATGTAACATGTGTTTGAACAGGATAAAACAAAAGATTTGTCTCATTTTTACTTCAAATCTAAAGGGAAAAAACGTCTTACTTTTTGTGCTCTTAGTTATTGATATATTTTGATAATTTGTATATAATAATAAATAATTGTTTTTTTTCTCAGACAAGTAAGGCACTCAATAAAATTTGGTATTTTTAGAAGAACTGTCATTTTCGATGATTATCTGATCATCAAAAGTATGCTGTTACATTATAAAGAATCAAAAACCACCAAATATTCAGTACTTGTAGTGAGTTTTATTTTGGATTGACCACATCTGTTTAGATGCTTTGAAAGATGAAAAACACTTAGGCTTGCTGAAGTGGCAAAAGTTAAATTTTCAAGAGGTTCTAGGTCTCAAGAGTGTAATCCTGGTTGTTTTTCAACCTAATTTTGTTCATTTAAATTATAAAGGACTTTGACTGTCAGCATTGCCATCACTGCCTATTAGATGTGTGTTTCAATCAAGCTGAAAGGCCACAGAGAAATTATTAAAATTGTGCATATCTATCTACATAATTATTACCTATTTCTATCAGTATCTGAGTCTGAATGTTACTTTATAACTGGAAATAGGGACATACTGAACAGGGAATGTTTTTGGTTATTTAACGTAATAGTTTTGAACCATTGAAAGGAAAAAGATTTTGCCAGAAAGTTGTTTTATGCATTATAATAGGACCCCTAGGTGCAAGAAGGAGAGATATATTTCTTCTTAGAATTTATAACAACCTTTTCGGTGGAGGAATGAATGGATTAGGTAGGAAAAAGGGTTATGAATAATGAAGCATCATAACGGTTAAAAAGTTAACTCTTGAAACTTCTCACATTTCTGTATTGTCTCTTATAGTCTTTTTATACTCTCTTTAAGCTGGCACATTATTCTGTGTATCCCAAGTGGAAAAGATTTCATTGTCTGTTAAAAACCTTTGCAAACACAGCTGATAGTTGTTGCATGAACACCTCTGTACTAGGGCTGAGGTCCTGGGTGTAAGAGAAAATTGTTGTCTGCTTATTTCTCATATATGATATATCACAAGTAATTGTTTCTATTAGACATGCTATAAATAGCTGCTTACCTCTTTGCCATTTTCTTTAAAATCTGTTATAAATACTTTATTTTTATTGCCTTCTTATTTTGTTAAAGAATATCCTTCTAACCCTTTTCTACTTTATTTCTTTCTTACTTTTCCCCTCTTTCTCTCCTCCTGCTCCTGATATATTTTTTCTTTCTTCATGCTTTGATCACAACATGCGTGACATATATTGGATGAGGGGTTCATGATTTATGAAAGGGTTATAAATGTGTCTAAAGCACGAACAAAAATGGCTGGATTTGGGGGCAGGGGACTGAATCATAACATAACCAAGACTCACACTTATTATAAAATTCTCTCAATACACACTGAATCTGCACAGTAATGCAGACAACTCACAGAGTGATAAAAATGTAGGCAAGGCTCTTAAAACACAGAAAGTAACCAAAAAAGGAACGCTACTCGTTCTACTTCCTTGTAAAATGATGAAACATGGGTAATATTACAGAACATTCTTTCCACAATTTTTCTTACAGTTTCTCATTCCATCACAAATACATTTTCTAATATTGTTTCCTTATTTTATTTCAGATCAAGACTTCAGTTACATTTTTGATCATCAGCCCTTAGGCAGACATCTTTTCATTGAGTTCTGTAACACAAAGGAGCCACTCTTGCGTTCAATTAATTTCCTCAAAGCTGTTGTAAGACATTTTTTTTTCTTTCATCCTTATCTTTATTTATGTATTTATTTTTTTTACAAAAATAAATTATTTTAATTCATTTAAGTATATTTTTATCAAAACTTCCCAGGTAGTAATTGTGGAAAGAAACAGTGAGAAATTATTAATGCTGAAATTAATTTTTGCCTTATCTAAGAATACCAATAAATGGAGTTTCAGGAATCAAGACTGATTATTTTTTTTTAGACAAGGGTCCTTGGATTGCATGCTGAAAATGTATGTCCTGAGTGGACATTAGATGTGGCACTTTAATGTGCGGCGGTAATGTTATCGTCTGTCCTTTAAAAAAGCTTTAATACAATATATTAAAATATTTATTGGTTTCTCATGCCCCATACAGCAAGAGTATGAAATCACTCCTGAGGAAAGAAGGCAGGCGAAAGCTGAGGAAATTTTTGGAAAATTTCTGCAGCCAGAAGTAAGTAAACAATACCTGGTCTGTAAAAATAACAATTAAAGAAAGATGTAAAATCATTGGCTGAAAAAAGTACATTCGAACCTGCCAAGACGGAATCTTGTTTCTTCCCCCCCCCGTGATTAATTCCTATATAGTTGCCTTGTATAAAACGGAAACCTGTCCAACAGGGAAATGGAAAGCAAACTGAGCAAATCACTTGCAATACGGAATTTACTAGCCCCGGGCTCCTTTAAAACATGTGCCGAACGATGCAAAGTCTTTCATTTTACTGACTGCTGAAGAAAATCGTGGGAGAAAGACCGCAGTCCCTTTGTGCCCCTCACTGCTAGACCACCGGAGCCATAAAATTATGTAACTGGGCTTGGCTGCGGGCGGTTTGGTAGGAGCACTCGACTTAAGATTGACTAATCACGAGTGCTGATACCATGTGATGTAAATCCAGAACATCATGGCCAGTGAAAATGTCCCGTCGCTGCTCACTTGGTTTGCATCCGAAAAACCAATCACAGACATCGGTTTTCCGGTCCGGATGCTTGTAGGTCTGATATTGCCAACGAAGAACGAATCAGCATTTACTCCAGGCTATTTGAGACTATGGCAGACCCTGCCCACCCCCTCCCCTATACAGGGCCCCCTACAATGGCCCTGCCTAATCCGTCTGCAATATTAGACCTCGGGAAAACTAGGCCTGACTTAAACAAAGAAACCGACGGAACTTGTCTAAGACAGAAACTTTTTCCCCATCCCTTCCATTTCCATCTTGGGCAGGTTCGACTGTATAACATTTATTTACATACATAAATATGTAACCTGAGAAGATTTATTTTGTGTCTGTTAATAAAAATATTATATTTACCATGTAGATCTATAGAAATGATTCCAGTAATCCTTCTCAGTGTCATTTTATATTTCATTACTTTGTACTAAAGCTGCTGTAAAGCATATTTTATTGTTATATCACATCACTTAATCCAATCTTTATATTATGTTTGTGCACAGTCGGAAAGTTATGTGACCCATGTGAATGGGAACCAAGTGTCTGAGATCAAAGATATCATGGGCCAGAACAAATCTTGCAAGGCTCTCTTTGATGATTGTGCCAAGTGAGTAATGTTTACTTATAATATTGGCATCTTGATGCTTCTTGGTTTTCCTAAGGACCCCCCCCCCAAAAGGTTTTAGAAGTGGCTTCCAAACCTTTCATTGTAATGAACTGTTAGATCATAGATTTAGACTTTGTCTACATACTCTTACAATTTTTATTTTTCAATCAAGATTCAAATTGAGTCCAGTATCTGACTAGACTTGACTCCTGTTTAAGAGGTGATCTGATATCTGTCCCATCTCATGTTTTTAAAAACCAGGATATACTTGTGGCGTTGGAAAAATTATTTTAATAACTCCATATTGAATTTTAAAACATTTTTTTCTCGTACAAGTAAAAAAACATGTATTAAAGTGAGAGAGAGTCACTTTTCTTTCTCATTCTGTCTCCTCCTTTATATATATTTTTCTCTTCACGCTCCCTTCCACTCTACAAGAAAAGAAAAGAACAGCCATGGTTAGATAATGCACTGAAGTACAGAGACACACTCTTCACAATCACAGTCAGGCTAGGCTTTGGCAGAGAATATTGAAAACTCCAAAATGCAGATTAAAACAATGACAAATCAATGTTGATACTGGTATCAAAATTGTTACCCAAGGCCTTTTTTTTTTTTTTTTTTTTTCATTTCAAGAAACACACCGGTGACAAAGATCAGAGAAGATTTAATGCGCCTGCACGCAACTGGTACAGGTTGCATAGTGTGTAAAGCACAGTGTGCATTTTTCTTCGGCACACAATAATATTAATAGTGAAATATGAAGTTATAAATCATAAGACGATAATTACTCTGAAAATAAAAAAAGATTTATACTATGGCTGAATCCATGTTTATTTAAAGCTGTGTATCATTCTGCCACAGGCTAGTTCGAGAATATCTCAGCAAAGAGCCATTCACAGAGTTTCTCTCCAGTATGTACTTCAAACGATTCATGCAGTGGAAGTGGCTTGAAGCGTAAGTTCATTTTTCAAACTTTTTTTGTCCACCTGCTAAGTGAAGGTAACAATTTGAATGACTTTGCCCGTGTTCATTGGTTTTAAAAAGGCATTGTGGATTTTTTCCCACCCTTTCTTGTAGTAGTTTAATATATTATCAGGGTTGGAGGTTTCATAGATTTTATGCGAGAAGTTTGTGAACAAAGAATTCTCTCTCTATTGTAAAAAAAAGTATGATCCAAAAAAAAAAAATTTTTACGTAGTTTGATATAGCATTGACAATCATTTCAACACAAAAAAAATGCCTGAGTTTTTTTAAGAGTGGTTCTTTTTATTTTTTAAAGGGCTGTAGAGGAAAAAACGCATACACTTTTTAATATCAATATATTGTAAGCAGTAGTTTTATATTGTGTTATAGTGAACTTACAACGCTTTTCTTTTTTTTACAGCCAACCAGTAACGAAGAACACCTTCCGCATGTACCGTGTTCTAGGAAAGGGAGGGTTTGGTGAAGTATGTGCATGCCAAGTTCGAGCAACAGGGAAAATGTATGCATGCAAAAAGTTGGAGAAGAAAAGAATCAAGAAAAGGAAAGGAGAAGCCATGGCATTAAATGAGAAACAAATACTTCAGAAGATCAACTCAAGATTTGTGGTAACGATATTCTTCTTTTTGTTTAATTTTTTAAAATGAAATAAGATTATCATGATTGTGCATTAGAATTGTTATTAATTTTTTTGTCTTTCTTCTTCGTTGTATACATAAAAAAAAAGCGGAAAGCAAAAAAACACTTAAGAATCGATTAGGGAGTGTCGAGGATCAAACGGATTTGTCTTTTGAACAAGAATATGATTGCTCTATCTTTAGAAGTAATTGTGTGATGATTGATTCGTCTTTTCAGTTTTTGACTACGAAACTCATGATTAAAGTTATCGAAAAAAGATCATTAATTTGAAATTCTATCCTTCTTTCCAGGTGAGTTTAGCCTATGCATTTGAGACAAAGGATGCTCTCTGTCTTGTCTTAACAATCATGAATGGTGGGGACCTAAAATTTCACATCCATAATATGGGGAATCCTGGCTTTCCTGAGGAGCGTGCTGTTTTCTATGCAGCTGAGATCACCTGTGGCTTGAACGATCTACACAAAGAACGAATAGTGTACAGGTAATAATGCATTGTGAGAAGCTTAAAATAATTTCTAGAGTTCCTTACAGATATTTTTCTCTTTCCTGTGTATTGTTGGTTCACCTTTGCCATTCACTTGACTGTGTAGATGATTGTGAGATTATAGTGAAGGCTTTAGTTGGTAATGATGACTATTTAAACAAGCAATCAATTTTGAAACACATTCGACTGAATTAGTTCATGTATTTTGTTTTCTTCATTGACTGTCTTGTTATCTGAGCTATTCAAAATGTGGTTATGACATTTTCATCACCTGAAAGGTCACAGTATTGGATTGTTTGAGAAATGAAAATTCCTTTTTTTTTGCCAGAATGGCTACTAGAAAGTGTTATAAATTTGTTTGTAAATATTCATTCTCTTTTTAATTTCAGAGACTTGAAGCCAGAAAATATTTTATTAGATGACAATGGTGAGTTTATATTTTATGTATTTAATCTGTTTTTGTCTTTAACTAAATGGCTTTCCCACTTTTTGTTAATTTAATTATTTCACAGCCTGACCCCAAAATAGTTTCATAACTATGAGTGATAGCTAAATTCTTTTCTTTTCAACCTGGATGCATGTTTATTTTTGAAGAAATCCACATACTATATTTAATAAGTTGACTGATTTTTCATTTTTGACTCGTGTCATATTCTAAGATGCTAGATTTAAAAATTGATGTTAAAACTTGATAAAAGCATACCAAGTTCTAAATTAAACTAATAATATTCTACCAGTTTTACCTGACTGCTTTGAATGTTTCATGATTTGTGAAATTTTATTTCACAGGCCATGTAAGAATCTCAGATCTTGGTTTAGCTGTTGAAATTCCCGAAGGAGAGTCCATACGAGGCAGAGTAGGCACAGTAGGATATATGGGTATGTGATGTACTTTTCTTTACTCACTTTTTTAAAGTTTTGTAAGAGTGAGAGGTCATTTGTATACAAGGATAACACTTTTCTTCTTAGAATTTATCATGTAGTTCACTTATGCATGGATTGTACCTTTGATTTCTAAAAATTTATTGCATTTTTTAAAACATTTCTGCAAAAGTCAGTTTTTCCCAATTTTAAAAGTTTTTTGGAACTAATCTACCATTTAAAAGGTGCCAGAACTCATGATGGCTTTTTTTTTTTTTCACAAGGAAAGCACTTCTCCTAATAAGCAGTTATGTGATAAGAGTAGTGAGTTTATTATTTAACAGCAAAAGAATTTCATTGTGACATGAACTTTGGGGGATTCGCAACTTCTGTGCTTGTAAAATATGTTAGTGTTTTTAAAAGTTTTCTCGTTAGAAAATTTGATTTATGTGTTGCAGTAATGGATACACTGTGAAAACAAACAGACAGACAAACAAACAAAATTGTACCAGTCATCAGATCTTTCATTTTGTTTACTTCAGCCCCAGAAGTTGTAAAAAATGAGAGATACACCTACAGTCCAGACTGGTGGGGACTTGGTTGCATAATATATGAAATGATTGAGGGCAAGGTGAGTAAAGTGGGATTCATAAGTGTTAGTACAGTCACACCTGCCAAGACGGAATGCTGTCTAAGACGGAAACCTGCCGAGACGGAATCTTATTTTTCCCCCCGTGATTAATTCCTATATATT
>JBDFRD010147360.1:0-11061 GCA_039654405.1 Bullina lineata | reverse complement strand
AATAAGGAAGGCTAATTGACTATCCCCCCCCCCCCCCCCCAAATGAAAATAATGTGAAAGTATGAAACAAGATTTTAAAAGAAGTGTAAATTCATAGTTAATAAAGTCGAAGTGTGAAAACGAACAAGTATGACGTTCATGAATGGGAGTCAAATGTCATGAGGGTCTGGGCCCGAATAGTAGGTAAAAAATCGATTTGCTACTTCCAGATTTCAACTGCGGCATTCAAGACGGCAAGTACTGCAGCATAACGTGTTCCTGAACAGATCAGAGAATTACACTAAGTCCATCTACGGGAAATCAGCCCCATTAGTTGAATTTTTTTTTCGTACCGTTTTCACCAGAAATTACTTGAGCAGTTGAGGGCCTAGGGGCGTGGGATCAACGTTGCACACTTATTATAGATCGCACTAGCAATCTGATGCCAAAAATCATCGTAGGCCCCCTTTCCAAATTAGCTGGAAAATATGCCGAGTTTGCAAAATAAATCATGCGATAATTATTGAAAACTAAATTAAATTCTTCCTCGTTTTGCGTTTTGCAGAAGTTATCAACTTATGTGCAAGTTCCAACACTTCATAATGGAAGTAGCAGCAAAAATGGCGCACATTGCGTTTCGAAATTCAAGGCGAAAAAAAAAGAGCAAGTGTTGTCTTTCGAATGCACCGATGGAAACGGTTGGAACTGGGATTCTAAGTCTAAGCCGAACTGGAAGTCAACGAATTCTCAATAGCTTTTACCTGGATGCAATAATTGGATGAATACAAACAGAGGTTTCCAAGAATATGTATGGTGTGCTGATTCAAAAGAGGGTTCACTTTCGCAAGCTATGTTCTAAGACGCCGAAACTTGCGGAAGAAATATCGCACTTACTACAATAAGCTCACTCACAAAAGGCTGCACTTCTAGCTCACTGACGAAGCGTCAGTCGCGTGTCGATCAAATGCCTAAAAATAAACGGACGTTTCAGAATAGCCTGAACAATTAGACTTCACTGAGAAGGGGCAACTGGTAATTGTTGCACGCCCGTTCCAAGTAATGATTTTTGGACTGACTTTCTGTAGTTCCTTTATTTTGTTTTGTTTTCAGTCTTCTATGAATGTTAGGTATCTCTTGAACATAGAAAAAGCAGCGGGTATTTCCGCATGTTTTGCATTCAAATGCAACCGACGTAGTCTTCGAGAGTCTGTACCTGACTGTAGAAATATAATTTTATTAGAGGGCTTTACACGAACTTACTGAAAAATTAAATTCCTTTCTGTGATTTCCATCAACCAATTGACGATATAATTTTTTGTATTACTGGTATTAGTTTTTTTTTTATAAGCTGCAAATTTTGAAAGGCACTGTTGTAACAGTAGTGGCCGTAGAGGTAAATGTCTTTCTTCACTTGTAAAACTGGGTTTGCATTCCTTCCCTAACAGAAAAAGTCAGCTGTACACTACATTTTGCCCCTACAGTGAAATACATCTGCAAAACAAAGTCTTTAAACAAACAAGCATTCTCTGTTCATAGTGAATTGTATATGTCCCATTGCATTCTTATAAAGTTAGTAATAAATATGTTCTAAATGTTTCAGCATTTCGACATACAGAGAACGTTATAAACGCATAGAAACAGTCGCCCATGAACTTCTAAAACTGAAATTTAAAGATTCAATAAATGGATCAAGAAATCTCATAATCTTAGAGTTTATTGTTGAGAATACTGAGACAGATCATTGGCTTCGGCTCAATTATTAAAATCACAGAAAGTAACCATTAAAAAAAAACATCAATCAGAAATCTGCAGCCGAAATTATACAAATAAAGTGATGGCACTGCTTGAAAAGAATATAAGAGTGGATTCCGTAGCTCCTTGCTTTTAGGTTAACGTGGCCATGGAATGAGCTGAGGCTGCCCATGTGAAAAATTCAAGATGGTCACAGTTCACATTTCAATAAAAGGTTGAACTTTGTTACGACGCTACTGAGAGTGCTTTTCTGCAAATATGAAACACAGCTTAACAAAATCGTTTCCAATAAGCCGAGAATTAAAAAAAATTACGCCATAAGCCAATGTCCATTAGGCAGTCACATTCCATTTTTGTGTCTCCGAAACAAAGCACGTCAGCAACAGGCCCGACCTCACAGCTGCAAATATACGCAAACGCAGTTGAGAGCAGATGAATTGATCGCCTTAGCATACTTCTTTTGCAAACAGACTCTCCAGTTCAGGAACGCCAGGCACCCCGGAGCATCCTTTCCGTCGGATAGTTTTTCTTAATTCTCCGCAGTTGTTGTGCCCTGAGTGAAGACTGCCTTCTTCCGTGTCCTTGGAGTAGAAGTGGTATTCAGTGCAGAAGTAGAGCAGACACTGGTTCAGGAGTGACATGATGGCGTGCCCGTTACTGGTGGAGTCCATGCAGTAGACAAACTTGGGATAGTCAAGCATCCAACTACACTGATTCATCGCCAGCTTCAACATGGTTTTATCAGGACAATAGCTCAAATATCTTCTAGAGACTTGACACTGTATGTTAGCTCCGGGCTGATTTTGCTCCGAGTAGAAAATGAGCGCTTTGCGAAGAATCGCTTGTTCAAGGGTGAAGCCACACGTGTGTATCGACATTGGTCTGCCGTCAAAGCATCTTGGCTCCAGCGCTATTGCGCGGTACTGGTTCTTGAAGACTGGATTGTGAAGCGTACTAACTGCTACTGCTAGTCCAGGTACTTGTACCTGTTTCGACCCAAAGGCGATATCGAAAGGCCTGAAGCGAATCATCAAGCCACATTCCGGGATGTCTATTCCCACCATATTGTTCACTGCATCGTACCGACACTCGATCTTCATCCCGTACTTGATGATTATCACTCGTTCCATCCCCCACGGCCCGTCCAGAAAATAGCGGTGCGGACTACCCCACTCCCGGAAGGAGTAAGAGCCGTTATACGCCGTGCCTTCTTTCCTTATGGAAGCCATGACCTTTTTCGCGCCCCGCCTCCCGAGCGTGAGCTTGAGAGCCAAATCGTATCCCTCCACATAAAACTTCCCCTTGTGCTTCTTGTTCCAGGCGTGCACTACGGCTTCACACGTGCCCCTCACGCTGCCAGACGGCTGCTTCAGCTGCTGAATTGTGTGGGCCACTAGGTAGCGGCACGGCACACTCAGCCTCATCTTGGGGCCGCTGAATGGCCGCACCATGGGGTCGTTCTTGATCTCAGCGTACAGCTGGTTGGCCAGGTAACATCCAAAATCTCCTTGGCCTTGCGTATAGGGCAAGACGCATTCACACTTGTCCTTGCGGCACTCGGCCATGCCAGCCACACACTTGCGATTGTTGCCGCATAGCTCTCCGCTGGAGCCGCTCGTTTGCCTCTCGAAGTGAGCAACCGAGGACGTGTACACGAAGGTGAGCAAAATAACGGAGCACAGCATACCGCCGGCCACGTTTTTTCATAATAGGACCGGAGCTATGCAACTTGGCTTAAAGCGAAATTAATCCCTCATAAATGCCTACACCGTTTGACAGTTGTTGAAAGATAAAGGGCAGATCAGAAACTTGCAAAGCAAAGGAATATTGTTTTGTATGAGATCACAGCGGAGGGGCATGTGGTGATAGACGAGCTGGTACAGTGTCAATTATCTTTGGCTGCTCCCCCGGACACAATTGGCTAACTGTCAGAGAAAGTTCTTTTAAAAATCTTCAGGTTGAATGCAGTTTTGAGGCTCATAAAAACGTAAGAATACCCCTACTTCCTCTAAAAACGCATAAAACCTACTGTGAAGATAATCCATTTTTTTATAGTCAGCACATCAATGAATGGTGATATGTGACCTAGTTTTGCTTGCAACTTGTTACGTTCTATTTTCTGCCTACTTCAATTTCAACTGGAGTTTACAGGAGTAATAATAATAATAATGATGATAATAATAATAATAATAATAATAATAATAATAATAATAATAATAATGATAATAATAATAATGATTTGTTAATGTGTTTATGCTGACAACATCTAGTTCCGCCAATCCAATATTTGAACAAGCACAAAATGTACCGCTTACATCTGAATAATAAAACGTATATCTGGTAATATAATTCATGAATGAATACACAACGCAATATACGTTTGAAAGAACGTATTACATGAATGATAATATAACTTTGCATGGTGCGTGACGCACGCATGAACGGAAACTTTCCAAACGTCATGCGAGTGAATTATTCAGGTAATTATCTCTCAAAAGTCAATTTAGGGAAAACTTTCAATGCATAGAGATCGTCTACTGGTTTCCATCTTCGTGACAAATTGCTGTCAAGCACTTTCATTTTCATAATAAAAGCTCAATCACTTTTCAAAGATAAAAATAATTCAAAATGAAAAAGACAAGAAGAGATAAGAGTATAGAAGAAAATGGAAAGGCTTCGGGTGACATGATATGGATGGACGTAATGGCGTCGAGTTGTTGTTCAATGTCGAATTGTCGGCGTAAATCTTTTGTTTTACCATCCATAACAAGCCTTTGCACTCGATGACGTTCGTAAAAAGCAACATTTCGCAATGTTAGAATGTAAAAAATTGTGAAATAATTCAAAATGAAACAAAAACCAGATTATAGAAGTTCCAGTTCTGGGGGGAAAAGTGGCGGCGGCAAAATGTATCCATTCTGACACATTTTTCTCTGAATACTAGAAAACCAGCCTGCAAACGAATAGGAAACCTCTTCTGGTGCTCAAAGAGTTTATATGGCATAGTGAAAGGCGCTGCGGGCTCGAAACCCAAAAGGAGGGATCTGATGATGCAACCGATGAAAAAACATTTCCGTGCATCACACCTGGTTTAAATTTCGTGTACATCCTTATACAGTATCACAGAAAATGGATGAAAGAGATAACAATTTGCATTAATGACTATCTTCCACACACGATTCTGGTTAAAGACCTCTTCAAAGAAAGGCAAAAACAAAGAGAAAATGAATTTGTGCGTGTTGAACTTAATAAAACAATGTTGAAACTTTACCTTTTTATATCTAATAAATGGAGATGGTCAGTACATTAATGACGCCCATAAACAAGTCTTTAAAATAAACAAAGGGAAAGCGTTCTTAAGTCATCAAATTGATATACGCATTATTTTTACAGAAACCCAAATGCGATTACATTCACAGTCTGATTCAATCTGAGAGACCTAATCCTCAGGAGTATTCATTTCAAACAATCAAAATGAAGCCATTTTCGAAAAAGAGATCTTTTTCTTATAATTCGAACTGACAAGCATAGGTAATATTTCTACAGGCTTTTTTTCATCAAGATTTCATTTGTTCTGATCAGTTCTCTACCATTACCCGAGTTATAGAAGCCTAGATGGAATATATAATAAATACTAAAGCCAACAGTCCAATCCCTCTGAACCGCATACATGACAGAGAAAACTAAACAGTCTTTGACCATGGATTCGATCAAATCCAGCCGGCTCCCCAAAAGGTGTTTCTAGCTTATACGGTTGGGGGAGGGGCAGATGAGGTGAAGTGGAGGGGGTATCGTCCAATGAAGAATCTGTTTCTTTAAAGTATGAAATTAAGAGCTACATCTATGGGACTTTCACATCTAAGGGATATGGACCCAGCACACTAACACTGAGCTACCTGGCCGACTGCAGTAGTGTGGAAAGGTTAGAAAAAATGACAAATGGAAAAGATCTGATTTCTGAGCACCGAAGCCACTGAAAGTTTTGGAACTGAGGGAGGTGAATAATGCAGAAAATAATATAGGCAAAATGGCTTTTTAGACATGGGGAAAAAAGCATGAAGATGACAGATATATTTCTGTCTGAAGATATCCCTGACCAACAAATGAAAAAAATTGAAATGAGAAAGAATAAAGAAATATGAAGGAGTGCACATGAAAGTAAGTGGAGGGAATGTCAGGCTGACGTGTTTTGTTAAAAAATCTTACATTTGTTTTGAAGCACTTGATTAGTGAAATAAAAGTAGAGAAAGGGTTATTGATGCATACTCATTATTGACAAAACCAACTACATACAAATCACAACGAAAAATAAGCGTTCATTCGTCATATCTGACATGTTAGTCTAGATGTGTTCTTTTTGTTTCAGTAAAAAAAATATCTCTATTTTATTCAAACACAAATAATTTCTGACAATATATGAATCTTTAAATATTCTTTTTGAACACATTAAATAGTTATTAAAAGAAATGAAGCACAAATGATCCTTGAATTAGCGCAGACTATGTTTGTATTAAATTACATGTATGTTTTAAAACCCTTTTATGTGAAGCAATCCATACTATGAACTCGTAAGATATTGAACGGGTGCAAAGCATTATTGATAAACGCTTAGACTTAGCTACTTCACTGTTGTATAAAAGAAAGTCTCCATTATGCTTGGTTCAGGATTGTTCTGAATTATACATTTGAATGGCCTGTTCATACAATTTTAGTTTATTTCTTCTTTTTCGTCTTTCATTCAGGCTGCCCATCCAGTTTTCTAAATGAAAGACATTTTTGTCTGTAGGTCTTCTAGGGGCGCAAACAACTGATTCCCTTCCGTATTAATTTTTTTTAGAAAATGAGCGAGCAGTTTTGCAATATGTGATGCTGTCGAGTCTCTTCATGATCACCAGAGAAGAAAACCCACAGGGTACTCGTTAACAGACCACTGCATCACTTCACTCACGCACGATATGCCAGTCAGTGATTTTGATTTAATTTGAGGACAAATGTCATTGTAGATTTAGGGTAATAGTAAATAATAAATAATAATAGGTAGTAATAAACTGCTACACAGATTCAATAATAATCTCAGAACTTAAATCATTGTGTTTCAACCTTTTCAGGGCAATGCCTTTCAATGTAAAATGAATATGAGCTTAATACTGAGGATCACAAGGCAACGTTAATCCTCCAAATCAAGCAGAAAAGGATACTCCATTCAGACCTGCCCTTGCATCACAAACAGATTGTCAAAGTGATAAAGTCTGGCACACAATCTCATTTAAGCTGATAGACAACCCCTAGTGTCAATAATGTAATATGCTATACACTTATGTTTGGCAGGTCAGGCTGAATATCAAATACATTTTTCCCCCTTTGTCTCAAAACAAAGCATCCTACTTTTTTCACCCTTAAAACATTGGAAACAAGGAAAAAGAATCACACATAAGGCATCCAGTCTAGAAGGCACACCACATTTAAGGACTTGAGCAGGCAAAATCACTCATGAAAATCCTACAGGTAGAGATCTGCATCTGATTTATAAATATCCTGTAGCCATAGCACTTTTTACAATAAAAGTTTTAAACAACATGTCAGATTCCACTCCTACACAGCAAAAAATGCTGGATTGCAGCACAGACTCCTACTCTGAAGTAGCCTATTGTCAACATTACAAAACTGGCTTAAGAAAAATCAGAAGCGTTTGGATCAACTTAGTTACCTGGAAGGCATTCAAAAAGAGCTATTTATTACAAAAGAGGCTAGATCTTTTATCCTTTTAACAGTTGTAGATTACATATTCTGATTGTGCTCAGCTTCAATGAAAGAAATATATTATTATTATCCACAATTAAGCTACATTGCTATTGATAATAATACTGTGGATTCAATTCAGTTGTTAAATAATTTTCCTTCAAATGAGCACAAAAATATTATTTCCTCTTTGACTGTTATCATCCCTTAAATTATCTTCACAAATAATTATTCAAATCAGAGTAGCATAAATTTCATTAAAATTCACTTACTTTATATTGTTTACACTGTACATGTGTCTTAATATTTGAGACAGGTAAGTATAATTTTTAATCAAAATGTTTGTGAAGAATGTATATTTTAAGCAGTTAGTATGAGATATGCTTTAAATCGCAAATGCCATGAGTCTGAAACTCACAAAAAGCACATAAATCCATAAGGTTACAAGAAAATAACTCAATGCAAATCTCTTCATAATGTACTACACTCTATAAGGACAAGAATATTGAAATAGTGAAGTCCAGGTGGAAACAGGAATGTGATAAGGGAAATAATAATATTCCTACTCAATAAACATTTATTTATTTTTTTCAATTTCTTTCATCTCCCATCCCCAAAAAATCAATACTGCATTTGTTAATGAATAATTTAAATGCCAACTATATGATAATATAAACACACACACATAGGCAGACAACACGAATATGTGTAAATATTTAATATAGCATAATAAAAAGTGCCAATGCAACAAAATTCTAAACAGAAACATTGACTGTAGCATAAATATTTCTCGTGTTAAGGTAAGCAAAAACGTGAAGCACACATTTCACACATAATATATTACAAGTTTTTGATAACTTACGACACATTGTGCAGATGTTCGAAGTCAAACCAGAAGACAACACCAAATGCAAACAGATTGGATAACTGGGCCATCAAACTGGGGAAACAGAGTTTGCCGAGACTTATTGTAAATGACTGTCACCTGGTTGCTCTCATAGTTCAGGAAAAAATAAATTGTATTGATGACGAGTACAAATAAGGAAAGTAATAGATTGTTTTTTGGGGGGATTTTTTTTTAACAAATGTCTTAAATTAATTGGTTGATTCCAAACTTCTTGCAAGCATTCCATTTTTGTTCCATTGACAGTGACGTTTCAAGTATTTTTAAAATAAGTTTAAAAACGTACCCCTTACAAACATACTCAAGTGAATGTAAGACATCATATTTCTTCACTCATTGGGTAAAACAAAAGGAACTCTAAAAATATCAAACATGATTCCTATGATTTCTCCTTACCTGGTAAAAGCCAAACTGTTCAGGTGCCTGAGCAGTGTTAGCAGACTCAAAGGTGGCAGGACGATGAGAAGCCACTGTGCCCTGAATATAAGCATAAAAACAATGAGAGATCAAGGAATCAATGACACTGTTCAAACATACAATTTTGTTAAGACTTGAAAGACTGACTTCATAAACTCTTGAGTCAAACAGCACTGGACACATTTTATCAATCTGAAAGATCAGTCTCAACCTGGTATGAACAAACAAGTTACATACTTTTACACACAGAATGATATTCCAGAACATTAAATCCAAGCTTTCATTTTCAAATAAAATACTTCCAAGCAATACGATTATGATGCTATCAATCCATGTATTCATTTTAAAGTTTTTTCGCGATTAATATTTGTTTAACTCACATGTCAACAGATGGCTCAAAATCTGATAAATTCTTGCTGATGAAAATCAAATAGGCACAGCAGAAACCTTGAAAATGGAAGAAATAAATGAAAGGGAGAATTATAAAACACAACTTAAATTGTTTTTAATTTCAAGAAAGAAAACCTGTATGAAGTGAAAGAGACAGTTATTTCATCTGAGTTACATGTCATCAGTAGGGATTTATCTGACCAGAGAATTATTTATTTGTCCCTTTCATCACAAAGTGCCACCACATGCCGCAGTTCAGTGGTCTCACCAGCACTGGGTCTGTGTGTCAGCCAGTTTTACAAGATGAGAATGTTAACAGATCACAAATAATCAGTTTACAATTACATTTAAATTATAAAATCACTACCGTAATGAAGAAGTAATCTAGTCTGAGATCCCACTTGGGATAAGTCTGACAACTGGCCAGACAAAATAGAATTGTAATACTGGTACCATTGTTCATGTTTCAACAGGACTTATATCTCTTAGTGAAGGATGTACAATCTTTATTACTTTCAATTCAATCCAATAAGGTAGTATGACATGATGGAAACATAGCATCATCTAAGACTTAGCTGGGATCATACTGAAGTAAAAATGAGACAAGATTCTTGAAAGATATCTTTAATCAATGTACCTGAACAGAGCAGTTTCATTTTGAAAGTTAGCTGTTTTGAACAAGCACATAAAATTCAAGAACCAACAAATTGCTTGGTACGTGGTTCACAGATGGAGAAAAATGTACAAAAATAGTTGAATAGTCACAGTAGTTGCCTGAACGTAACTGATGAACACTCCCAGTTACTTTCACAGTGACCTCATAAAGTTACAGACACTTTGTAAAACAGGACAGATACTAAACGGTACAGATCTAGGATTTATATCAATTTTCAAGTTATGTAGGTTAAAAGACTATACTACTGTATATGGTAAACAGCTGCTGTGAACTATAAACAACATTCAACACTCACACAGTCTTACCGATTTGCGATAAAACTATTGCAAAGTCAACAAGCAATCTGCCAGATGATCCGATGGCCTCATAACCTGCAATTCATCAAGAAATTGATTGAAAATATTCAAGCTGACCATAGCTCTGCCTGCATACAAACACAGATAAGTGACAGCTTCATTGTTCATTTTTAATTAATTTTTTTTTTTTATTAAAGAACCGATACATGTACATTTGCACTTGAGTACCTGAAAGCACAAAATTCATCGGTCATTATTCATGATATATTATACACTAACTAAGAGGACGTATTTAGGAATAACAATAACATAAGATTAAGATAAACTACAGGCTGCCTTCAAATCCAAGCAAAGAAAACATTGGCAAGTTTCTCTTTTTGGCTACAGAGAGGGAAAAGAGTCACTTGTTGTGACCAGATTTTGTATTCCATGCAGTTACATTATCTCTAATGCTTGTTCTTTATTTTCACTTTCAACATTAAAACATTGTAGTTTTTGCTGAAACGCAGAGTGAATTAGAAGAATACTTTATTGTACTTAATGAAATAATAAAGCCGAATAACCCCGAAAAAAGAAAGCTTTTTGAATGTTGGCATGTATTGTTTTTAAGCTGAAAAAAACATAAAAAATATACATACCTACATCACCATAAGAGACATCAAAAGTCTGCGGACACAAATAAATAAGATTACACACAGCTGTGGATGTGAATAAAAAATTATAGATTTAGGCTGTAATTATGGAACACATCTCTCCCTGTCTGTCTGTCTGTCTCTTTCTCTCTCTCTCTCTCTCTCTCTCTCTCTCTCTCTCTATTTGTCTCTTTTTTGGTCAGTTCAAGTGTGTGTGCTTAGGTATGAATTGCAAGTCATAAAGACACTTATATCAAGACTTCAAAACAAAACACA
>JBDFRD010147249.1:0-12485 GCA_039654405.1 Bullina lineata | reverse complement strand
AGCCTCAAATATCGTTTGAGAAAATTCACCTTCGTCATTAGCTGGGCCAAGTCCGGCGTCTTGTTTTGAGGGGGGGGGGGAATTAAATAACACACAACTCTTTCTACTGACCCGAGAGCAGTCTGGCCTCCAATGTAGCCAAGGTGGAATCCGAGGATGGGGAACGGTACGCTACCGTTTTGTGCTCGTGGAGGAATTGTCTCGCCCGCCGCTGTCCGCCCATAGTCATAGATCAAGACTTTCGAGCTCCTTTGTGCGAAGCGGGTGAAGGGGAGCGTGAGATTTAGAGACAAACGTTTTCGCTGGAGTCTGAAGAAGAGGATTGCGATTTGGATGACGATGACGATGCAGAACGTTTCCTTTTATTTTTATCTCCTCAACTTCTGTCATCCTCCTTTCCAAAAACCTGTTATTGTCCTGAATAGCCTTCATCATCGCTTGCTCGTGGTTTTCATGTTTGAGTTTTCTCTCTTCATTATCCGAGGGCGCGTGCACCGACAAGATGTCGATAAGAAACACGCGCCCGACCAGTTGAGCAGTGCGTTGCCAAGTGACCAGTGGCGGGAAGCGTGGTGGTTCTAGTTCTATTCCCAAAGAGTACCCGTGGGTAGTGGAGATGAAATAAGCCTGCTGATTTTCTAGTATGCTTTTCAGCAAGATATGTAGTTACCGAAAGACTACTCGACTGGAAAACACAATTCGATCACCTAAATAGTTTTGTCTTTTATTTAGTATTCTCAAAGCTGTGATGAATGCCGTCCGTATTCTTGTTATTTTTTTTTCCTTTTCGTGATTTAGGTGAATGTACATGTACAGTATTGTTGGCATCCGTCCGTCTCGGGAGACAATGGAGTATGCGCCCTGATCAGTCTGTCGTGGAGTTGCAGCACCTGTTTGGCTATGCATTCCTATCATTGAATGGCAGGTCCTGTTGCAGTTGCTGCAAGTGAATTTTAGGTGCTCTGTAAGTGTTGATGCTTCCCTCTTTTCCCCTCCCACTGCTCCTCCCTTATCCTCTCGCTCTTCTGAACGCCGCCTGTCTTGACAGTCTGACTCCAGCTGCTGCAATGGCCCCCCAGCTTATTGGATGGATGTTGTCTGCCTTCAGGTCACGTTTGGAGACGTCTTTGAAGCACAGGCCTACCTTCGAGCAGGTCGGGAGTCAGTGACTAACTCACAGTACAGCATGTCCTTGGGTATGGCTGTCTTCCATTCGACTCACATGTCTGAGCCAGCGCAATCGCTACTGGGAAAAAAGAGCGAACATACTTTGAATGTCCACATCTGCCAAAACAGTCTGTAGTTTGGGACCTGGTCTTGCCATGTGATTCCCAAGGTCCTTATGAGGCAGTTTAGGTGGAATGTGTTAAGTCTGCTCTTTGGTCGGGTAGCGATGAGTTCGCCAGGCGGCACGCAGAGAAAGTCGTACGCCATACGTCACTCGTTGTAGCACTCGCCACTCGCCCGAGGCAACGCACTCGCCGCAATCTTTAAGTACCGTACGCCGCTTAGAGTGGAATGAGAAATTATAGACACTCGTTACATGCCGCTCGTTTAAAGAAAAAAAGTTGTACCGCCGCTAGTCACACAGAAAATTCGCACGTGTGTCAATGTCAACATGGTGGACAATGAAACAGTGATTTTTCTGTGGTGGTTACGAAGAAAAAATAAAAGGCGTTCAATGTTTGTGCGATTTATGCCCCAGATGAAGTTGAAGGAGAATACCATACGTTGTTTAAAGGAATTATCAAGAAGATTACAATCTTTATGTTTTGGATCTTTGGCGTCGTAAATGAAAGGACATTCTTTGACGAGATAAATCAGCCTTGTAGGCCTATTTATGTCAGTTTCTGCCTCATCAAAATGTTGCGATAATTTTTCAGTGGCCATAGTTGAAAAAGTTTCCAAACTTAAAACAAGCAGGATGACAATGGTTGCCACGTGTTTACAGTCCGCCCAACGGCAAATGGAAGACAAAATTAATGAACAAGTGCATTACATTACGAACGACTTGCGCGAAGCGTTTGAATGACGTCACAATGACTGAAATTTTTGGTTGCTTGTATCAAACGTTGTGCGGCATGTGGAAAGATTTCCTGTGCGACTACTGTGACACTCCTTTCGTCCCATAATGTGTTCATTAGCTTCGAGTGACGAGTGGCGTATGACGAGCGGCAAATGACTTTCTGTGTGTGACGCCTTATTATATAGGCCTACATGTATCACAGGAAATAGTGTGCTCTTCATGTGACCACTTTTTTGTTACAATAATTGTAACAATATGCACATGCAAAATGACAATATTCATACCTTTGGTAATTTCCGCTCACTTCTCTCTGTCAGCATCTGCCCATATTCCCTTCCATCCTAACGTGACGAGGGAGATCACAGGGTAGACCACCGTTTCCCCCACACTGGCGTCAGTTCAACTTTAATGTGAAAAGTATTTCCGCGTTTTGGTATAAAACTGAAGTATGTATTGCATTCGAATAATCGTGGCAAGCCATTCTGTAAGAGTCGGTCTATGGTCGGTATTGTACATTTTGATTTGAATGCAACATCAGTGACTTCACTTATTGCATCATGCAATTATGGATGTTTATAGCAAATAACAGTGGCATGGCCATCATAATATTAAGAAAATGTACTACAAAAAAAAAGTTGCAGTGTAGACACACAAACAGATCAAGTGTACTGAAGCCAAACTCAGAAATTCAGTTTGAATCATGTCATTTACTCGTCTCAGGTTCAACTGAAGTCATTAGCAGAGGAACACCTCTCAGTTTCATTTTCTCTCAGGAGGAAAGAATCATTACATATATGTACAAAGGCATGAATCAAAATGTTCACATTTTTACAAGAAAATTAAATGATTGCTGTAATAAACAAAAGCAATATTCACAAAGAACCATGGTTGACACTCAAAGACAATCAATGTCTACATTAACACAATAAAAGTTCACATAAGTATTGCATGCCAAATGCACTCTCGCTTAATGCAATGGAGAGTTCACTCACACATTCCTAAATGCAATGAACATTGCAAGAGCACTTAAATTACGTCAAACATACCAATCAGCCAATTTGACTACTGACAGAAGATTCATTCAGAATTGTCCTCAACACACACTACACTTCAATCATCGGGAAGTTAGTCAATTCAGTGCAGAAAATCTGATAAAATAACAAAAGAATGTATTATTTTCAGAAAGTTGGCCATTAGGCACAATGCAAGTATAACTAAAATGCACAGCTAACTAGCTACAAAAAAGGGCATTTATTACGGTACCCATGGCCTTCTTGTCTCTGATTTAGATGAGGACAAGTAACTTCACTTTTGACTTCTTGTCGTTGGGATTTCACTTGTTTTTCAGTAAGTATGAGAAGGCTCTTCACTTCACCTACAGGATATTTTCAATTATATTACAAAAAAAACAATACACATTATGCTCTGTTTCTTTTCCCGATCATGTTCTCTCTGTTCTTGCATAGATTGGTGAAAAAAATGAAAAAGCATATATAAATCAGGAACTGAGTTGATTCATTGAAAATGAACAAGAAACAGACAGCAAGATATTTCATCAGCAATGACAGTCTGCGCCACTTCCGAGTGAAATGGGGAACGCTGACTTAAAAAAAACCAAAACAGATTTACAGTGGAGATTTTTAATAAATGGAGGTAGTACCTATTGCCAATGTGATTCCTGGCGCCACCAGTATTTACACGTTGTCATGACTAAATGAGCATGTGACACACAAGTCAGAAAGACAGGTTCCTTTTTTGGTGATGACTCCTACTTTTACTAATCTCACGTACAAACCACAATTAATTAATTCCAACATTCTGGATTCTCTCTACAGAAGAACAGATAGAATGTACCATTTAATGACAGTCCGTGATTACTAAACACATTTGCAAAAACAACTTCTCATGAAGTGGCAATTATTATGCATATGAATCGACTTTTGTTGTCATTTTTCAACTTCCTAATTGCAATGACAGAAAACTAATTCACTACTGCTCAACTGCTGTGATCTCCACAAATGCTGAAGACATGCAAGCTCTATCTCAGTATCTGTCATACAATAACACATTCAAGTATTTAATTCACATTTCATAAGTGCATTATAAGCATTTATATGTGCATTGTAATAGTGCTTTGATTGAAGAATCTTTTTTTATGCTTTGGACAAAGGTAAAAAGTTAAATTAAATGATAGAGTTACAAAACAAAAACATAATGAAGTAAAATAAATTTTGACTCAAACTTACAGAATTCATATTTCACTTTGTATACAATGTACCTTTGACTACCACATACACATTAAGAAATACACAGTCATATTAGTAATAATAACATTGATCCTGAGATAGTCAACTCCAAATATTACAAAGTAAGAGTCAAATTATACATTACAGATATCATTCTTGCACATTTTTGGGCAAAGAGAACTTTCAAAATAAAATGAAATGAGCTGAACAACTCTCTCACTTCTTCACCTTGTCCACAGCTGACTAAGAACAATGTCCTATGAACTTGTTCATATTGGTGGCAATGGATTGACACATCGAGGATGTAGTGTGAAAGTGATGAATTAACATAATGAGGACTTAATGAATGTGTAGATGATGAGTCAACACACCAGGGATCTAATATGTAAGTGAGGGATTGAAACAATCAGATGACGGATTGACACATGTTAAGACATATTTATACCATGACACAAACAAGACACCAAACTAAAGCACGACTCACCGGTTACAGTTCACAGGAGGATACAAAGACTACTTGAGTATCATATTTTTCAGGTTTTTCATTAAAATTCTTCTTTCTCCTCTGTCTTCCATATTCTCTGAGTACCATTGCACTTAGTCACTTACAAACTTCATGACAAAAAAAGCTTCACCATTATATACATGTACATTGTGTGATGCATTTACTTCAGAAGCTCTTGACCAATTTCTAAAATTATAGAAAAAAATAGCCTTACCGAGAGCAAACACTAGGCAAGGAACAATCTCGGGTTAAAGATTGAACACCTTCAGTAAGGGAACTCAAGACCATGCTATTCTTGCTACACCACCCAAATTGTTCTCTGTTCCATCAACAAGAAATGATCAAACTCAACCACTGGCTGCTTGATACTTTTGAAAGTGATAAAACATAGCCCCAACCTGATTAAGAACAATAACATGAAATGTACAGGACTTTCGCCCATAACAAATGAAATAAGTAACATGCATGTCGAAATCAGTTCTGGGCCCCACATTTCTTTCTCTGCCTGTTATTTTTATCACTTCATATCAACCTAATTAAAAGAGGCAATACATTCGACCTGATTTCCTCTAGTAAAAGTGAGAAAGTGATTTGCTTAAGCCTATACATACAGCAATGCATGGGCTGATCCCTATAGCCATGCAACAGGTGGGCTACGTGTGGTGGTGGTAGTGGTGGAATGTAACAAAAAACAGACTCCACATGCAGGGCCTTCCCTTTTTTGTGAGACAAAGTGCCAAGAATGTGCCGCTCAAAACAAACTGAAGATAACAAAAATGTGCATGTTGAATTATCAGTTTGACTTTCCAATGGAAGTAATCCATGATCAGCATGATTACTTCCCTTGACTCTCTAACGATAAGGTTAATGATTCACATTTTCCTTGAGCGAAAAGAAAAACGAAAAATAAACAATCCAAGAACCATCTTGATGCACATGCCAGTTTAGCAACAGAACTTTGGATACAAAGAAGTCAGGACAGGGATCTCTTAGGAATACATTTGGCGTTTAGTCAAAATTTATTTTCCTATGAAAAGACACTAACAATTTGATCCCTGTCATAAAATGTCCTTTCCCCATAGACCTCATTTCCCCTGTTTTCTGCTCAGGTTGACATCAGAAGGTGATGGCTAGTCTACGGCTGTTAAGATCCACTGGATGTAATTAAAACAGCAATGTGATAACAGCGCATTAAAATAAAATAAAACCAAGGGTGTCACACAACAGCTCAGTGAATCCAGATAAAACAGACACTTTGACAAGCCCGAGACTGGCCTAGTTTATGTTCATACGAATGGGGAAAGGAAGGGCTCTCTGATTGAAGGGGACATCTGCAACTTAAAAGCACAATTTTTTGAACTGTAGAAAATACTTTAAAATTCTGTCTTTGCACTACAGAAATGCTGAAAGACGAGAGTATCACAGATTGCCTCTACTAAAATAATAATACAAGTGCAGACAGGCAATGACACAAACGAAATAAACTGGCTACCATATTGGAGTAAAAGGGCACCATGTCCAGTTCCAACTATATGCAGATCGAAAACAATTTGGTTGGCAACAATACATCTGACCCTTTGCTGCAAACACAAGACAAATAATTTAAAAAAAACCTTTATGCACTAGATTCAAACTCAACGAAATATACACAAGGAGTTCTGTAAAAAATTGCTGCATAAGTCAGAATTCATGAACATTTAAAAAATGAAGGTATCTCATCCCTTAAAACACTTGTGTTGTCATCATGTTTGTTTCACTTCACTGCACACAACCTCAGGGGCATATGAATCGGGTTTTCTTCTCACAGAGAAGATACTCTGATTGCACAGAAATTTACTCAAACTAAAGTAACCAAATAAAAACCAAAGTTTACACATCTTCCACGACCTGGCATCATCATTCATACAATGACATATTTCAGCTTCATGCATATAGTACAATTGATAATGGAATACAGATTGTCCTCTAACAAGTCACTGTGAAAGGAAAGCGAAGCACGCATTGGCACAAGAACTGTCTGATTTCAAATTTGCAATACTGACTAAATATTTCAGTACATGGTTTTCGAGTCACATAAAGTACATGTAAATACGTTTCATGACTTGGTGGTATGACTACGAGACAGTTTAGTTAATTTACTGTATAAAAAGAAAACCATAAGCTGAACATCAATATACATGAGTATATATACATTGTGTGTCAACAGACTTTCCTTCACCATACATCGAGTCGAACCAAACTGAGAAAGAAAGTAGCAGATGCACACATGGGTAAAAACTTTAGAAAAAGCTGGCAGGTTTGAGTGGACACTGTTTTCTGATAGGAGAGGAAAGTCTACATGAACTCTAGATCTACAACAATAAGTAGTGATTTAACTGTCAAGTCACCTCAGCTGATGTAATAAGCTTGTGTTACATCAGTTACAGGATAGAACAAAAACAGGGGAGATATCAAAAGCTTCAGAACAATCACAAACACATTTCCTTCCTTGAAATAGGATCTCGCTTTCAATGTCTCATTTTGATGTGATTACATAGTAAGGCAAATGAAATCTGATCCAACAAACAAAGAGTGCACTTTATTTTTCCTTAATTATGCAAAACCATGTGAAGTGCACAAGATTAACAATTAAAAACATTCATTCCATCTTCATTTAGGAGTTCTGCTGTTTCTGTCACTGCTAACATTATACACTGATCAGTGCATAGAGACAACATATTATAACTTGGATTCTTCCACTGTAAGGTTCTTTAAAAACTATGATTAACCTAAACTTAATTTCACAAGTTAATAGAATCATGTAAAACAAATAGAGTGCAGAGGTGAACTAAAAGGTATTTGATTTTATGCCACGTTTTTCGTCTAGTTTTTAAAGGGATAAAATCTGCCTGATTCCACAATTCTTGCCTTGTTTCCTATTATCAGTTACCTCAAGAACAGCTGGCTAAGGCAGATTGGTTCAGTTACAAAGTCGACCAAACTAACATTACTGTGGGGTCAATCTTCCAATGCTCCTGGCCTCCTGCTGACAGACCTATAGACCTAGAGGGATATTATAAGTGGAGATCTCCTACACTCCTGACCCAGCTAGTCAGTTTGCTACTGCAGGACAGAGGCTTAGGCAGTGCTGTGAGTAGTGTGAGCACAGTCACCTACCACACAATTCACCTTGGCTTTAGCCTCACACATTCAGTGGCGCTGAAAGGGCTTTAACACAGAGGCTGCCATTGCAAAAAGTCCTCAATCGAGCCTAATTCGTATTGTTTATCAAAGAAGGACATAAATCTCAGGACATATGTTGACACTAATGGTGTACAATTGAACAAAATGGGATGATTGCATGTTTCACCTAAATACCACAAAGCACAGCTTTTGATACATTAATGATTTTCTTAATTCTGAGCCCAACTGTCAAGATATACTGGGCTTTAAACGGGAGATTTCAATATTATAGTGAAACAAGTCGGTGGGTAAACTCAAAGCAGATGCCCTTATGTAATAGTTTTGACAAACTGGATGAAATATGATTTTTCTTTTCAGTTTAAACCAATTTAGAAATGTTTACAAGTTGAACAATGTAACCGTAAAAAAAACTGGCGACAGGAAGCAATAGATGGAAGAGAGAAAAAAGGAAGACAAGAGGTAAAAGTATCCATGATCCATTGTTTGAATAACTATTTTTAGAATGCACTTCAACAAGAACACAAAAAGCACTAAGATTCTGTAGGTGAAAAAGGTGCATCTATTCCACTGCAACATATAATTGACAGATTGGCAAGTTTTAAGTGAACAATGAGATAAAGAGATGCAGCAGGTAATTAAGCTCTGAATGGACACTGACATATCAAAGTTTCTTTGAAAGGCAACACTTAGTCCAGTCAAATCCCTGTGAAAGTCCACCATGAATGAGGAGAAGAATAAATAAAAGGATTGCAAATGCATTTTTCTGGAAAGCCAAGCCCAGGCCTAAGTTCATGATACTGCCATATTTCTCTGAGAAGGTGTTGAGTATATGGACACAAAGCAGTCTGCACTTCCAGTTGCTAACTTGATCTGTAAGAAAAAGAAAAAAGAGAAAACATTTCATTCATGATTGCAATCATATAGACTTTCAACTCTGTTTATCTATCTTCTCTCTTCTGTCTTACAATGCAGTCTCCAAATTTGCCAACTGAACCCATACATAGAGAATTAAAGACAAACTTTAACTGCAGGAATGGTTTAATCTTTAATCATAAAATTGAATTTGAACAAGTGATATTCTATACCATTTAATGTAATGTATAATGCTTTGTACATTTTGGATAATTAAAAAAAACAAAAACAGAATGATTTCCATACCAAGTGTGGATGAAATGCCATGCATGTGGCATTGCCAATTCTTTGGCCCAAGAAACCTTCATGGTACTTCACAGTGCTCAGCAATGTTCCGCTGGAGCTGTAGGCAGTCATGCATTGGTTTGTCGAGCCACTGTGTATGAAAGTAATTATATAGTATAAGTACCGAAAGGGAGATCTCATTTTTTTGTTTTTGAAGAAAATGTTTACAAAACTGTAAATCACCCTGCACTTAAAAATCTAACTATTTGCCAATTCAACAATATGTAACAGAAATTAAAAAAAAATTATCTTTAATTGTATTATATTGTACATGCTTCAACGTGACATGCACAGACGATCGAGATTTGAGAACACCAATTCTTGATTTCCCAGCACAGCAAATACAAAAGGCCCAATCAGCAACTGCCTTATAAAGCTGAACCCCCCATCCCCCACTTGAACTTGAAATACCAACACTCCTGGGATGTTTGTGCAACCAGCCTCACCATGCAATGATATCTGCTCTAGAGTGAATATCCACTGAAGACAGGGTTGTTGGAGTACTGTACACTCGCACAGAGTCAGTGAACCGAGGGTCCCAGAATCTAATATCTCCATCCACACTGAAATAAAAGTAAGAGGAAAAAAAAAAGAATTAAAATGACCTATTCTAACAGATTTGGGTTACAATTTCAATTCAAATTGTATACTTAATGTCAAAACAATAAAAAGTAAAACATTAAAATTAGCACTCAGTTACAAAGTTTTTGAAGTCTCTGAAAGTGCCTCCCTCCTGCACAAAGGAAGAGCTAGCAAACTACAGTCCAAAACACATTCGTCAAACTCATGCATTCCTCAAAAAAAGATGTCCCAACTTTTTCCCCTTGTTTTCTTTGTATTTAGTTCACATATTTGTCGAACCATTTTCACGGATTCCCAGAACAACGGGAAGTTTCCTGTTTCAAGGCCATTATAACACCCAAATCATTGAGCAGTTTATTCTGTCACATGTTTTGAAAGCCATAAAACCATGCATATAGTAATGTCGTTCTGTACACTGTAGCTTGCAGCAATTTATGGGCCTACGTTGCCTAACTCCAGCCTATTGCCCAGTTCATGAGCTGTGAGGCCCTTGATTGCGAGTGTAATAAAAGTCACTAGTGCGTGAAAGACAGCATTATCACATTTTAACTTTGCCCTTCATCATTCCCCCGGGTTGTCATTCCACCACGTCCAATCATATGCTTCGTAATTCAGACAAACAACAATATTCAATGGCCAATCGCAAACTTCCAAAGACAAAGTGCGCATCGTTAAAATTAGACTAAGGCCTGGGGTTGCTGACACGATTGAGATTGAGGTGCAATAAAGTTTAACTGCCTATTCCACTTCCATGCAGAATTCTTCTTTCCCTTGACAACGTTTCACATATTCCCGAATCACAGATTCCTTCAACAGTTTTTCTCCACCCCATGGAGTTCAACAAATGCGTGTTTGACTGTAGTTTCTTCTCCAAGAAAAGTCTCAAACTTAGGTAAAAATTTTAATACACTGTAGGAGCATTCCAAATTAAATTAATATTTTTCTATGCTAGCATTTTCATATAGATTTACATTTCTTTTTATAAGCTACTGAAACATTTTATTTAAATCTTTTTATCTTTCAAACAAGATGTTTAAACAACTTGTTGTTCAGCAGTATCATTATGTAACTGAGGCAGCAAATGGTTCAATATAGAACTGTCAAAATCTTCATGTCTTTCAAATACTTCAATACAGAACCATAAGAATTTCATCCATTCATATAGATTTCAACTGAGCCTTTATTATTTATTGTGTTCACAAGAAATAAGTCAATATGAAGATTAAAATTCAAACTGTTCATCTCACCAAGCACTAACAATCATTCCTTCAGAGCCCCTCTGCAGATGGGCCTTTAGGACCCAGGAGTTATGTTCTCTCAAGGTCATCACTCGACTGAAAGGAAATAGTGAAAAAAATCATTATAACTATAAATAAGCTTGAGATACATTCAATGAGGGACTATAGAAAGCAGAAGGTAGCTCATAAGAGAAGTTATTTGAAATCAGTCACATCAATTCTAAAAAGAAATGATCACAAAAATCATCCAACATGTATATTTTAAGTTCAAATGACTGCAAAGTGAAACTAGTTTATATGAACAAGGACATTTTGCTTATGAGTGATAACTATACTAAGCATAACATTTTCTTGTTACCAATTAGCCCAAAAAACAGTTAAGCTTAAAATCCTGACTGAAATTAGATGACCAAATCACACTATCTACCCACTGACCATTCCTGAGAACTAAGCCTCCTGTCAAAGAGTCGTATAGAACCGTCTCCACAACCAGCAATAAGCAATGACTTGCCCAATGGGTCAGAGGCCAGGCTTGTGACACAGCTCTCTGCACCTGTGCTAATGTCCTGTCAGCAGAAGGAAATCGCATTAATTATCAAACTTCTGTTATCTAAAAAAGGGACTAAATGATAAGTTTGTTCTTAAGTTTTATCGTCTATTCAATTATGTCAGGCATAGAGAGAATAAGAGCCAACTGATAATCGTAAAAATGTTCTTGATTCAACAGAAGAGAGCCCCTTTGATTAAAATTCTAGTGAAAACTGTATTCGATAATCCAGACCACTTTTATGTATTGAGCACCTCTTACTAAAACAGCACCACTTATATGTGTTGAACACCTCTTACTTAAACAGCACCACTTATATGTGTTGAACACCTCTTACTAAAACAGCACCACTTATATGTGTTGAACACCTCTTACTAAAACAGCACCACTTATACGTGTTGAACACCTCTTACTAAAACAGCACCACTCATACGTGTTGAACACCTCTTACTAAAACAGCACCACTTATACGTGTTGAACACCTCTTACTAAAACAGCACCACTTATACGTGTTGACCACCTCTTGCTAAAACTAAAACAGCACCACTTATACGTGTTGACCACCTCTTGCTAAAACTAAAACAGCACCACTTATACATGTTGAGCACCTCTTACTAAAACAGCACCACTTATACGTGTTGACCACCTCTTGCTAAAACTAAAACAGCACCACTTATACATGTTGAGCTTCTCTTACTAACTAAAACAGCACCACTCATACTTGTTGAGCATCTCTTACTAAAACAGCACCACTTATTCATCTTGAGCACCTCTTACTAAAACTGCACCACTTATTCATCTTGAGCACCTCTTACTAAAACTGCACCACTCATACGTGTTGAGCACCTCTTACTAAAACAGCACCACTTATTCATCTTGAGCACCTCTTACTAAAACAGCACCACTTATTCATCTTGAGCACCTCTTACTAAAACTGCACCACTTATTCATCTTGAGCACC
>JBDFRD010147138.1:0-12485 GCA_039654405.1 Bullina lineata | reverse complement strand
GGGGGGGTTTCCCCCCCCCCCCCCCCCCCCAAAAAAAAAAAAAAAAAGACTGGCTAAAGACAGTCACCCGAAACGTTTGTTTGGCGTTCATGCTTTCAGCACAGTTGTAAAATATAGAAACAGAGAATGCAGGTTTATTGCTATAATGGATTAACGACTGACCAGCGAAGCATTGTAGCGTCAAGGTTGTTGCATTAAGCCGTAGGTTGGCTGAAAATGCTAAATGTTGGGCAGTAAATATAACAACTTACCTGTCAAGGCCGGGGCAGGGGAGAAATAAAAGAGTGCGTACGCTGGAAACACCATTAATCACAGGGTGGCACGAACCACTGCCGCCTACAAATACAAACTTGTTTTTCAAGACAAATTCTCTAACCTTATTTCTGACTTCATAGTGACAAGGAAAAGGTGAGAGAATTGTGAGAAACTTGTTAGATCTAATTATTTAGTTGATGATTGAATCTACAATCTTTGGATTTTTTTTTCCAATTTGCAATCACGGATACAATCGACAAAAAGGCAATTTTAAGACATATTCGTTGATATATTTATATATTGTTTTATTTTTAATCATTTGCATCGTGAGATGTGTAATAAATGTATGTAATGACAGACTCAGAGACAGCTTGGATTATAGAGTGATAAACAGATGGACAGACCAACAAACACATTGATATTTAGGTAAACAGGCTTACAAAACAGACATAGGGGTAGGTGCTCTTGAATAGAAATGCACGTTGATTAATAAAGAGATAATGTAGTGTTTGAATCTCTTAAAAAAGAGTAAGAGAGAAAGGGCAAGAGAGTGAAATGACCGACGGACAGAAGAGAAGGAATGAAGACAAAGAATGGCAAATAAATATACATAGATGATCACCTTCACAATTATCGTAATAAAAACCAGTTGATTCAATCTTCCTTTACACTGTTAAATTAATCTTCCATGTTTCTGCATTCCAGTTTCTTCAACAGCTTTAATTTCAACTCAACAAAATGTTCAGCGCCAAAGCAGGTGTCATACTTACTGTTCTGGCACACATGCTCAAGATGATTGCCACCCAGCAGCCTCAATGTAAGTGATCATTCACCTCACTTTTCATTGACCTTGCCGTTTTTTTTTTATTTTGTCGAAGACACCGGAGAAGAAGAGAAAGGAGATGGTGGTGCTGGTGGTGCTGGTGGTGCTGGTGTTGTTGGTGGTACTGGTGGTGCAACTCTATTCTAAGATAGCAGATTACCTGTCACTCGAAAGAGCATCTTCTTAATATCTGTATTTAGCGTTACGAAATTGGACAATAATTACAAGTTTCTGATGAGAGATATCCATACGCTTTTAGCTACAACTACATCGAAAAAGTTGCTCTGACTCACGTTGTTTACACTGGAAATGATTGAAAAAGTTAACATTATGCTTGACATTCAAATCTCATACAAGAAAACCTGGGTAGCATTGTTTATTACCTTGCTGGACTCCGGTAATTTCTTTCAGACTGCAGTGAGCCTTCAATAACTGGACCGTGCAAGGCCTATTTCCCACGCTACTTCTACAACACCGGCACAGGCATGTGCCAGCAATTTGTCTACGGCGGCTGCCAAGGAAACGACAACAACTTCGGTTCTCTGGTCTTGTGCACGTCCGCTTGCGTGTGCAGCCTCCCAAGTTCTCCTGGACAGAGTTTTGGCCGTGGACGTTGTTGGAACAGTCGCCGATTTTTCCACGACGCGGCTTCGGGTTCCTGCAATGCATTCAGATACAACGGCTGCGGGGGGAACAGAAACAACTTTCGATGGAAAGGTTTCTGTAATTATGCGTGCTCCAAGTCAAGCTGTTTTCTCCCGTCGAAAACAGGACCCTGCAAAGCGGCTTTCAAAAGGTTCTACTACAACCATGCCAAGGGAACGTGTGAGGAATTTATCTATGGCGGTTGTAAGGGAAATGGAAACAATTTTAAAACTTTCCAAGAATGCCAGAGTACATGTAACGTTGTTTCGACTTGAGCAATGCGTCTCGAGTTCACTAAAGTGACGATAATTTTAGCTAAGCAAGACGGAGAATGTTATTTTTTATTCCTTCAAACTCCCTTTAAATGTTACGTTCCTTGTCTAATAACAATTACTGTTTTTGTTACATTATTATGATACACCTGGCATTATTCAGTTTTTTCAATTATTCAATTATTGCAATTTTTTATCTGTTTCTGCTCCCCTCCTTTCCTTTCCCTTCATTTTGTTGTACGAACTGGCTACAGTTCCGTAGTTTGAAATGTTAAGAACCTGACCATGTCCTCTCCTCAGGAATACTTCGCTTTTTTAGCATTAAACTGTGTCTTCATAGGCGTGTGCTGTCTTATGCTGCGATATATAACATTGTCGTGCAGACTGATCAAAGAACTTGCACCCATGTTGCTTACTTACTTACTTACTTTATCTGTCCCCAACTCTACCTTTCGGTGTATGGGTTTGTTTTAATGATCCCTTTCCAGGCCACCCTGTCCTTACATTTCCTACTTCCTACGGTAAAGGTTAGATTTCTTTGTTTTAAAGCATCTTTTATCTCAAAGGCTAAGGGAGAAAACCCATGTTGCACCTTTATTAAATCGTGTTTTTTGTTGCATCATTGTTGGTTTCTTTGTTTTTCAATCGCAATTGCTGTGTTATATACGTGTCAGTATTTTCTAAGTACTTGATTGTTCTTTGTACCTCGGGCTCTGAAACTTCCGTACCTCTTCTTCCAGACTATTTTTTTCTACTTTTACTGATTTATCTCTTCAAGGCATATGGAGCCCATAGAGCAAGAGCTTATCAGTGTTTCAGTAACACGAAGCGGAACAGGTGGTTTTTAACATCATCTCTTAGACAGGACGCTAATCTGTCGTAGATTTACTTCACCGGCAGATGCTTTTACCCAATTCGCACCTGGGTGGGGAGAGAAAAAATGGTGTAAAGTGTCTTTTCCGAGGACACAAGGTGAACGAACCTTGACCCTCGGACTGGGAGTCCAACGCTGAAACCACTCGGCCATCGTCGCTACTCTATTGGGAAGACACGTTTGACCAGCCTTGGAAAAAAGAGTGGAATACAAGTATTAATGATACCAAAATAAAATTTGAAAGAGAAAGAAATGAGTATTAAAAACAAATGTTGACAACACTAGCACCAAACAAATACCAGACCAACACAAACTAACGCTTAAAAAAGTCACCACATCACCATACCACTATCACACTACCCCCACTATCATGATATAAGCGCCATACTACATTAACATTGTATTATAATTATATCATAATATAACAAAAGATCATCACCAGACTAGCAACACAGCATTATTACATCATCATCATGCCAAGACAGAAACCCTCACCATACAAAAAATGCAAAAAAAGTGAATGGAAGCTGCAGGGAAGCTGAAAACTGCAAAGTAGCAAACACAACCAAATGAAGCTATCCCGGAATACACAAAGACAAATCAACGTTCGACATTACTGTCTCCGAAGGGTGAAAATAACGCGAAACCCACGCGGCATCAAGGATCCACGCGGCTTGGGCTTCACGTATTTTCACCCTTCGAAGACAGTTATGTCGAACGTTGGTTTGTCTTTGTGTATTCCGGGGTAGCTTCATTTGATTGTGTCTGCTACTTTGCATCACCATCAAGCACCACATCGTCATATCATTATCACATCGTTACCACATCACCGTCACATCAGCACCACATCGTCACCACATCGTTACCACATCAGCACCACATCGTCACCACATCGTCACCACATCAGGACCACATCGTCACCACATCGTCACCACATCGTCACCATATCAGCACCACATCGTCACAAAATGAGCACCACATCGTCACCACATCAGCACCACATTGTCATCACATCGTCACCACATGAGCACCACATCGTCACCATATGGGCACCACATCGTCACCACATGAGCACCACATCGTCACCATATGGGCACCACATCGTCACCACATCAGCACCACATCAGCACCACATCGTCATCACATGAGCACCACATCGTCACCATATGGGCACCACATCGTCACCACATGAGCACCACATCGTCACCACATGAGCACCACTTCGTCACCACATCAGCACCACATCAGCACCACATCGTCACCACATGAGCACCACATCGTCATCACATCGTCACCATATGGGCACCACATCGTCACCACATGAGCACCACATCAGCACCACATCGTCATCACATCGTCACCACATGAGCACCACATCGTCACCACATCGTCACCACATGAACAAAACATCGTCACCACATCAGCACCACATCGTCACCACATCATCACCACATCGTCACCACATCTGCTTCAGGCAAACTCTATCGAGATCCTTGTATTTTATGAGAGGACCCCAATCTCACCAGCATCCGCTCCACTCAAGACCCGAGGCTTCGAATAATGGAAACGATTTTCCATCCAAAGGACAAGAACATAAAAAAATAAACAACATGAATAATGTTTTCTTCTTTCCATTCCACGACGGAGAGATACAAGTGAGAATCCATTACAGTGGTGAAAAAAATGGGAAGCGCTCCTGGAAAGGCAAGGTAAATGTTATCTTCCCTCCACCTCCCCGGGACACACACAGACACACAGACACACACACACACACACACACACACAAACACACACACACACACACACACACACACACACACACACATATATATACACACACACACATACACATACATACATATATACACACATACACATACATACATATATACACACATATACATACACATACACGTACACATACACACATATACACACATACACATAAATACACATATACACACATATACACATACATACATATGCATACACACATACACATACACATAGTAGTACACATACACATGCATACATACATACACACATATACACACATACACACACATACATTCACACGTATACATACACACATACACATACACATATACATATACACACGCACACATACACACACACATACACACATACATACACACATACACACATACACATACGCACATACATACACACGCACACATACACAGACACACAAGGACGTAAAGTGTACCGATTTGCGCAAAAAAAAGGGGGGGGGGGGAGGAGAGTAAAGTTGCCTGGGATAGTGGCCTGACGGTTTGAGGACGGTATAAATTCAGGGCCCATAGGGGTCATTAGTCTCGCGTATCAAAGACATAAATAAGGCTTAACTCACTGAGGCCCAACAGCGAGTATAATATTCAACATGCGTCCCAGCAATTTTACCATTTAGAAAATAAATATTTTCTGAGCAGTGACACTCAGGCAACAATCTCCATAATTATATTTCATACGGCCTGGGGGTGGAATAAATCGAGGTGTTGAATTTTTATTACGAGTCTTGGGGCAGTCGGGAGCTCCATTCTTTGTGCTGCATTTTATTTTACAATGATCGAGCAGAGCTGTTTTCTAAATGTATTTTTTTTAGGATTCACCTGAACTATTGTAATTCTAAGTTTGTAATATGGCAGATTCTTTATTAGCAGATAGAGTGCTTATCTTAAATCTGCCAAAATAGTATATCTATGTATGAACTGGTTGTAATTTATTCAAATATTCCAGAAACAATTTATATAATGCATTTTTAATTCTTGTGGACATCTGTGAATTAATATTTTGAATGCGTGGGTGAGAATTGGCATGAAAAACCGACTACTATATTTACATTATGAAGCACACTGGTTGGCATCCTTCAGTCAATGACTATGGAGTTGTGCCTGTCGAGGTTGTTTAGGAGCACCGTCTTCTGTGGCTGTAGAGGCTGATCCGGGGTTCGCACTGTCGTCTAGAGCCGACACATTAGTGTAAAGGCTGGTGCAATTGTCGATTGGACTTTGAACTGACCGGCTTTTCTTTTGTTTTTTAATTTCTTTTGAATTTGTTTTCGGCCAAGGTCAGCCCTTGTGATACGAGGGTTTTCCAGACTGTTCTGTCTGCAGCATGAACTCTGTGCTTCAGTGCGTGGATTTCTGAAGATTTCAACAGCTTGTGTTTACATCTCTTTGCCAACAACATTTGAGGGTTTTAAAGTAACATAATTAATTCAATTACTTCTTTTCAACAACTGTAAGAAGTTAAGTCATGTTTAGATAAGGAGAATGGCATTCAAAGTTGAAAATAATACAAAAGTAGGCTACATTATTTACATGAGCACACTTAAACAGGCACACACAGGAAATGCGAGGTTCCGTATTCCCACCTGATAAGATAAGACCCCACTGCAGGCTAAAGGCAAAATATATTATGTAGTACAAACAGATTTAAAGAAACTGTACGCTGAAACCAGACTTTGAAAACTCAGCGAAACTGAAATGCTTCACTCGTAACTTTCTTCGTCATCAGTTTTTCCATTGACACCTATTTAATCCACAAAGCCACATCTCCACCCAAAGTCTCTAACTCTTATATGTCCCTTGAAGTCTCGAATATTTTTTTCCCGGGATTTGTGCAGACATTTAAAGGACCCTTTTTGGGGCATGTTGCAAACACAAGAGAAATAAGAAAAAAATTCATTTCTAACAATAAGAATTATGGCAACGGTAACAAAAGAGACAGCAAACACAACAATTAAATTGTTTGCACGAAGGCCTCAGTAGAAGCAAATACCGCCCAAATGCAAGGCTCTCTTTGCGTGACCATAACTCATTGTGACATTTAGGTCAAGAGAAAGCAGCACAATAACAGTGTTTTTCCCGACAAGGTCAGACAGTCTTATCGTGAATTAACAGCCAATCTATTTACTTGTTCCTCTTTCTTTTTGCACGAGTTATCACCGCTATGGCTGGACAGATTGCCTTCAAGTGTTTGTCAGACCAATGAGGTTGAGATAGCCCTCACAAATTAAAACAAAACTGAAAACTGCGTCGTACGATTAATCATCCCGTCTGAAATTAAATGAAAATAATATAATTATTATTCTACAGTGGTTGCCTCATGAATGATAGAATATATACCCCGATACTTAAAATAAGCAACAACAAAAAATTACTCTGGTCTGAGGCAATCATATGTTTTAAATTGTCCCAACTGGTTTAAAAACATAATATAGACTTATAGCACTGGACAACGTTTAATCAGGCGTTTCAAATTGGCATAAAACAGCAAAAAACACACTCTGTTGCAGCGTGTTCCAAACAGAGGTAGGCCCCTATGTCATCCCCTGAATATTGTCCATTGTCTAGGCATGTCTAGTGCTATTTCTCAATTACGGAAATGACATGAAAGGTGGTATCGAAAAAGACTTATAGCGCACATTTATAATGGAATAACCTCTAAATATTCCAAAATATAACGTTATTGCAACCAGCTGGGTGTTGCCTTTATAACGATTTATTGGGCTATACTTCTTCTACTTCACTTAGACAGTCAGTTCCTGTTTTTTTTTAAATGTAAGACCTCGTTGTCTGTAGATCCCCCAGTTTTCCATACAGCTTCATTGTTGGCTGTGGCCACATTTCTTTCCTGATATTTCTGTATGGGGGGCAATCTTGTAGCTCAGTTTGGGCCGCTGAATTTAAATATGTGTTCAAAAATAACATTTGATGAAAAAAAATGTTTACAAAACTGTTGCTTCATGCATCCCGCCTGTGCTATTTATAGACGTCATCAGCCTAGCGGCTCGGCGTACGCGAGATCAAAGAAATAATAATCGCTTCCTGTGTAATAATCGGCCGAGTGTCGCTCAAATTTTATTGCAGCACTAAAGTTAAAAATCGGTCAGCCGAGAGAAAATTACTTGACCGTTCTCCTCAGGTGGGTATGAACACGATGATATGATTTAGAGAATTGTTGTGCCGATGTCGCTCAGCCGTGAACGGACATCCGATGTCGTTAGTTTGGTGTGAACGAACCCTTAGGGGATAGCGCCAGCAATATTTTTAAACAATTATTAGGCTTTATACAAAAGAAGCAACAATCATGTTAC
The DNA here is from genome assembly GCA_039654405.1 of Bullina lineata. Taxonomy (NCBI): domain Eukaryota; kingdom Metazoa; phylum Mollusca; class Gastropoda; family Bullinidae; genus Bullina; species Bullina lineata. The sequence continues at coordinate 4,497 of JBDFRD010147138.1, read as the reverse complement.
GGGGATCGTTCACCTTGCAAGTCGTTCTACATTAATATTTACATCGTTAGAATGATGAAATCGAGTTGTCAATGTTTTCAATCCAATAAACATGAGGTACTTAAATAAATAAATATATACACCTTTTGATCTTAGAAGCGGATCTATGTCATTCAAAGAACTGCGCTATCTCTGATTTCACATTTGTCATTCAATTGAAAATCACTAAAGGAATACATTAGTTTCTATCCTATCAAGTGCATAAACACATAAATTGTTTTAATAAACTAATATCTTTGAAGCAGAACATCTGAAAGGAAGAAGTGTTTGCCGTATACAATAGCGTTCTTGCCGTCCCAAAGGATGCTAAATTAGTGAATCAAATACTCCATACAGAAGGAAGAAGAGAGCAAGGTAATGAGATCATTTTCAAGAGAACAGGGAGAAAGAGAGAAGGAAAGAGAGAGTATGTCTGTGAGAGAGACAGAGAGATACACGCACACAGGGAAAGAGAGAGAAAGAGAGAGAGAAAGAGAGAGAGAGAGAGACAAGCAGAGAGACAGAGACTGAGAGAGGAGAAAGAAAATAATGATTTGTGTATGTGCACAGAACTTCAAAATGTTTAAAAAACCCCAACCAAATGCCAATGAAATATGATACCACCGCTGGTAGGAAATTTTCCCCTGCTCCAAATTGTTCCTTATTGCGGTTGTCAGGACCGTTCTCTGTATGTATAACTCAGTCGGGTGACGTAGCATCCAGAACGCCCTCAAACCGCCCGCTGTCCTCGACTTGTTTTTCTTCGAAGCAGAGTGTGCCCGCACACGTGCCAGATGAACGCTTGGAGAGCTGGACAAACAGAGAACCATTTCGATAACGACCGTAGGCGACGTTGTATTACATCTGCTATTGTGAGGCTGGAGAACGAACCCAACGCTGATATTGTGCGCTAGTTTGGATACGTAGATATGCCCCCTGGGTGTGTTCAGATAGTTCGCTCTGTTCCAGGAGACTTTTCTCTGTAGTAAAATTGAACTGAAATACTGTATACATATGGGAATAAAGGGTGGACGGGGGCGAGGTCAAGATAATAGAGACAGCATCATTTACAGCGCGTATGCCTGGCTTAAATCAACAGCAATACTGTTACAAATGTTAAAAAAAAATAATAATAGTACGGTACCCACGAAAAATTTGAAAAGCCTTAAGCTGCTACTTACTGGTAGTCATGACTGCAACAGTATACATGTGAAAAGGAAGACTGATATACTGAATGGCTATTGGAACAGAGTGAGCGTGCCTTGTATTCTAGTTACAAGTCTGGACAGATGCTGGTGTCGCCGCCATGGCATACAGCGAGCGATCCAGGCTGAAAGATGTAGGTTACTACGCTTTACACTAATCAGGGCGCATACTCCGGTATCTCCCGAGATAGGCGGATGCCAATAAAAAGAAAAACAGCTAACGTACGAGAGATCTTTCCAAACTGACAGTTAGAAGGGAAAAAGTCCTCATTACATAAAGTGTCTCCTATTAACCCGAGTTTAGCACGTGCCATTCGTATAACATTATTCCACAAATACGATATTCGTTGAATCAAGCAATTACTTTGCCAAGAATTCATTGTCCTTGCTCTGAGCTCACGTTACTGACAATGACATTACAGGGACATCTGAGAAGTGCTGTCACGAAGGCGCAATATAAAACACGGTCATTCGGGGAATCAAAGATATTGCCTTTTTGTAAACGTTGAATTACCAACGCTCCACGCTATTAACTGTTTTAGGACCAGATTTTTACCGGGAGGGTTGTTCAGTGTTGCTTATTTGCTTTTATTAAGTTTTCAGGCTGGTATGAAGACATGAACCAAACTGGCACAGACAATCTAATAAATTATAAGACAAGGAAATCAATCTTCCTATGTGTTTTGACAACCACTTTTCAAACAAAAACACCCCCTCTCCAAACAACAACAACAAACGCTCAAAGTTATATGCTGACTATAAGAAACAGTTTCAGTTCAATAATTACATCAGTGTTTATCGCCCCTTCCAGGAGCCTTTGTATAGTAAAAATAGCCCAACAATATCTTTCTTTGAAGTTGTCTTTTCCCAGGTCCGGGATTTATTGTAATCAGTATGACAAGCACTGCAAAGATAGTTTTGACAGCAACAACTATCATGGAAACAATTTTAAACAACAGCAACAACAACAACAACAGTTATAACAACAACTGCTATAACAACAACAAGAACAGCAACATAACTATTTTATATATACTGGAAACGTCACTTCACTGTGAACATGTTTCAGCTAATCGATCTGAATACGCCCACATAATAATACATGGAAGTCTGCGTGGACACTGAAAGGGAGGAGGCAGCCCACAAAGTTGCTAGGGAGGAAACACCCACGTGCTGCCAATCCATGAACAAAAGAGAGGGGGCGCCTGGTATTGCATCTGTTAATCTGTTTGGGGTCAATCCATTGTTCAAGAATCTCGGAACGCTTTTCTACGCGCTTCATACAACGGAAATGCTATTTCTAGTCTTGTTTCCATCCCATACTTTTTGATTTTGATTCAAGGATCTTCCACAAATAAAAAAAAAAATCATGCTGACTGTCATTCCTTTTGCAAGAGTATGCGTTCGAAGTCTAATTTTCATAACCATTATAGGGTGCATGGATATTCTGTTCTCTTTTAAGATTTTTGCAGCTCGTCAAAACAGTTTTAAAAGTCTCGACAGAAGAAAAGGTAAACTAACAGATTCAGAGTTAAAGTCGTTCTCAAATCTGGCCAGGTATAATGGTCTCCAAAGACGTGAAAGGTCCATGGCCGCAAGTTATGACAACTTAGAAGGCTCAGAATATGTGAAAGAGTCCGAGTGTGGTGAAGAGCAATGGACCACGAAGATGAAGAAAGGAATTCACTTCCAAAAGGAAATGTGTCCTATAACCTGTAATGGGACAGTAGAAATAGTGAACGCTGCCTGCTTTAACTCGGAACCAAGTTGTGCTTTGTGCCATTGTGACAAACATTGCGTGCTTTACGGAGATTGCTGTGATTCATCTTTGAATGAAAATTATCAAACCAATTCAAAAGTTTATAAAATCTCAGACGGCAACCCGCACGGTGCTTTTAAATGCCTGAATACAACAGCCTATCATGCTCACTATATCGTGAATTCTTGTTTTCATGAGGAGTATATTTTATCTCCGTTCAATTCAGCACAAGATGCTAATCATACACCATCGATGCGCAGGCTTAAATTGATTGACATCAAGAAATGCGAAGAATGTAGACCGAATGGGGAGAATTTTTGGCCTACTACGTCAAATGAAACAGGTGTAACATATTGCAATGAGTATTGTCTAGAATGTAACGAAGGTCCAGTCGACTCAATCACGTGGGACAAAAAAGTTTCTTGTACAGCCGATTGGACCGTTGTCAGAGAAAACAACGGCGCGATGGCACGAAAAGACGGACGCAATATTACCGAGTCATATCAAACATCTGATAGAGACATAGAATGTGTGACAAGTTTCTATCCAACGCAGGGAATCTCAGCGAGGGCTTGTGATTTTCACTTAACCTTACCAATGATTGAAGAGTGCAATCCAAGCTTCAACTTGACTTACACAGGGCTCTCCTTTAACGAGATGACTGCTTTATGTGGTCAGTATTATTGGCCTGTGTTTGAAGAGGGCCTTCTTTACAGAAATATATTCTGCTACATATGTCAGGTAAATGTATATAATATCCTTGTTTTACTAGCTTAAATATGAGATTTGTATTATCAGTTTTAATGATCGGTATCATAGATAATTTACGCAGATCTTTCAATGATTGATAAAATAACATAATTCTTTTTTTTAATACTTGTCTTCAGATTTAAATAATACAGAAATTTTCTTTTGCTTTTTCATTTTCTATAACAAGACATCATGCCCGTCATGCAGCAATGTTTGAAACAAAGCAAGTGACATTACATTTTTCAGTATAAACCAAAACTGACCAAAAAATTAAGAGAAAATAAAAACAATAAAATTCCAAACATGCAAATAAAAGAATGGCAAAAATGAAAATAAATACATGCAAAGTTAAAATAATAAATCAACCGAAAAACAATAAAAAAAACTTTACTCATTTCGAACGCAGGGCAAGATTCCCAAGCCGTGCCTTGTGATGAGGCAGCACACAGAAGAGTGGCTCCCTGACATTGATATCAGCGTTGGGTTGCTCACCGATGTCTCGAGAGATGACAGCGACACGCTGGACGAGTCTGACGGAAACGCTGGCGAAGAGAAGAACCAACGCAGCGGTGGTAACTTAGAGTGTAAGGCAGGCTTCTTGTTAAGCCCATCGCAGGTGAGTTGGTTAAGCTCTTCATAAAATTAGTTGCTTTCAGTTCAGTCAGTTAATGTCACGGTGGCAGAATGCTTAGAGCGTTGGACTCCTAATCCAAGGGTCCAGGGTTCGAATACGGGAGGTGACCGTGTTGTGTCCTTGGGAAAGAC
>JBDFRD010147027.1:0-12487 GCA_039654405.1 Bullina lineata | reverse complement strand
ATAGAATTAAACAAAGTGAAAGTATAGGAAAAACGTTTTGTTTTGTTTTTTTCCCCTGACAATAAGCTGTTTTAGTTTCCCTTAGGTTTGCCTAGATATAGGAGAGTGGATTGGCTCAGGCATCACTTCCACTAGTTCGACACACCAATCAAAATACTGGAGTTCTAGCTTTGAGATGAGAACTTCACTACCTTAGCATCTGATCAGTTAAATTATACTGAGGAAAGAAGCCTTGAGTTTCTAAAAAAAAAACAAAAAAAACACAATGAAGCAATCTTTCACTTTTTATCTTTTTTTCATTTTAACACTTTTCTCTGTTTCAAAAAAAAAAATTAGAAAAGTAATTTGTGACAACGAAGGAAAAGAAACAACTGAGTAAATTTCACCCCCCAAATTATTTCACATTCCACGTTTTCATGATTTTTCAATATTCAAGACCAGTAACTCCGTAGACCTAATTATAATTCACTTGCCACAGCTTTGAGAAGATATGTTTTGAGAGCGTAAATCTATTCAATCTTTACAATCCTGGGTTTATAATCTAACGATCCTGAGTTTATAATCTTATGATCCGGATTTTATAATCTAACGATCCTCAGTTTATAATCTTACAATCCCAAACTTATAATCTAACGATCCCGAGTTTATAATCCAACGATCCCGAGTTTATAATCCAACGATCCCAAGCTTATAATTTAACGATCCTGAGTTTATAATCTAACGATCCTGAGTTTATAATCTAACGATCCTGAGTTTATAATCTAATGATCCTGAGTTTATAATCTAACAATACTGAATTTATAATGTAACACTGCTGAGTTTATAATGTAACGATCCTGAGTTTGGAATTTTCAAGCTTGCGTTTAATTAAGAGCCCTGACAGCCTCTGGACCCTGAGTTTAAGAACCCCGCCAGCTTGATGATCAGAGAACTCATGGCTACTTCCAACCATCATTTCACCAACATCTACTACTACACACGGTGCCTTTCACCCGTCCATCTCTCAGGCAAGCAGATTCCGGACGGACAACTAGAGTTAGTACACACCTTCGAAATACTGAGTTGGTAGTAGTACTAGTAGTGGTAGTGGTGGTAGTGGTGCTGGTGGAGGAAGCGGTAGCGGAGGAGGAAAGCGAGGGGGTGGTTGAGCCGCTCTCTCTGAGCAGCGACGTCCGATCCTTGAACCGGCTCAGATCCAAACCGGCTGCCTTGTCCTCGGTCTTGGCAGCAGCCGCGGCCTCTCTCTGCTGCTTCTCCCTCAACTGATAGAAGGGGAGGTAAGCGCCAGAACGGCCGCCGTAGCTGCTGCGGTAGCCAATGTAGCTCTGGCCAAATGTGTAGCTGTTTCTGTGTCGTGTATGTGCCGCAGGTGCCGAAATGTGCCGGGAGGTGGAGGTTCACGCGTGGGCAGGGAAAGGAATCAGCACAGAGCGAAGACGAGATAGAAAGAGAGAAAAAAAAAAACACCACGCATGCATTAAAATGCTGGTTCACACCATGCAGGACTGGTACAATAAAATCAGACAACATTTTTTTACACAACTAAGACCATAACCATTGGCACAAAGTGATAATTAAGAAAGGCTTTAGAATACAAGAAAAACCACAGGAAAATATGTAAGGAGACCCTGATCACAGTGCCTTCACAATTAATTCATCAAAAAAATTGGGCAGCTCTAGCGTTCCTTGATATTTATCCTATTTTACTTAAATGACTTTTATCAATAAAAATAAAGCAAATAATATAAAAGATTATATATATATGTATATTATGTATTACATAATAAATTTGTTTTCAAATCTCATAATGACTGCAGAAATGGGGTCAACATGAGTTTAAATCACCCTACCCCCCCACCCCTCCCCCATAAAGATGTTTGCTGTGTACAGGGAAATAATAAAGCAATAATAGTCTGGTCAGACGCGGAATATGCATGGGAAATATGCTAACAGACATGCCAACCCCATTTGAGGCTTGGAGTAATCATGAGCTGAACTCGCAGTGAAATGAGGACCCAAAAGAGTTATTTTACCACGTACAGGGTAACGCCAGAGAATGAAGAACGCAACGGCAATGAGATTTAAAAGCATATATAACATAGCATATTCGGTCATAATTGCCTGTAAATCATAATTTCTGCCAGTTACCCGTAATTTCTTACGGCGATCCTGTACAGTTGGCATGTCTGTAATAATCATGAAACAATCTAGTCCGCCTTGTCCTTTAAATCTATTATTTTATGAAATAGTATGGTTTTTATAATTAATAACTTTATCATCACATGGAAAGATTTCAAAAAGAATTTTCTTTTTTCATTCAGTGATGTGGGAAGAACCACAAAGACTACACATTTTTTTTTTCTAAATATTGTGTTGTTTGATGACACTGGAATATAACGGAGTAAGATTCCCATCTCTATCAGGTAGGCTATCTCGTTCAGTAAAATGACAATGGCCTCTTCTACCTAAAGCCGAACACTCAAATCAGTTTTTTCTCTCCAAAAGTAAATCGAGAGAAAATTTACATGAAGTTTTTTTCCTGCAGTGAAATGAATAAAATAAAATCTTTTCCCTTCTCATTTATGTGCACTATATGTTCATAAAGTTTTAATTTAGCTTTTCAGCAAATGCTCTTCCTTTCTCATTTCGGAACAATTCGTATTTCAATTATTATGTTTTCCATATATGAATAAATATTGTGTTTTATAATAAGAGAGGTAGTTACATCATTAGTCAGAAAGCAAATTAAATCAAACTTCATATAAACTATGGGAAACAGAAAAAGCAATTTTTAATGAATTAACTCCCTTCACATACTTATTAGACGAATTTAATTTTATTTGTGGGACTAATGCTGTCAGTTCAAAACAGAACACTACCCCTTTATCCAAAGTGGACATGGTCATATTTAAGGGAGACGGGAGGAAAAAAATAGATAAATAAAAAAAAAACAACTAAGCACTGTAAATCAGGCTGGTTCTCAAAAAAAAAAATCAATTCCAACGCAAGATAAACTGAACAAAAGCTTAAATCTTCAAATAAATCAAAAGTGCCACCACACAGAACAAAATAAATCCCAAACCAAGAAAGGACTGCATAAATGGGAACATGATAAAGTACATCTGAGCATAGTACCAGATGAAAGCTAACTTCATAGTAAGTCAAAATACTCAAAAAGTCTGTACCCAACATTTGACACATCTTTCTTACGTTAATTACTTACAGTAACAAAGAGCTTATCATTTCTAAAACATCCAGTTCGAATTTTTTTTTTAATCAATGATAGGGTTATTTCTTGTAGGGAACCTAGCAGAGGTTAAAAAAAAAAAAAGACAAGAATTTAAGACGTCGGAAAAAAATCCCTACGTATTTTCACTTTACGCTTTATAGATAACAAGGAAACCCTGGAAAATACTTAAAGTCAAAGTAAAAAGTTTGACTGTACGTCTCCCATCATACCGAGCTCAGTACAATTACAAGGATAAATAAATACAGAAAGGGTCTCCAGGTCAAAAACAACTAGGAGACGTTAATGTTAGCTCAACTCAGGACTGAGATATTCGTAAGAGCATTTGAACATTGGTGGAGATCTGAAAGTATTTTTTGTGTGAATAAAACTGTTAAAAAAAAAAAAGAAATGGGATTGTTAAAGAGATGTACATTTTAATTTGCTTTCGTTAAGAAAGGATCAGAAAGATGTCTAAATGCTGAGAGAAACTTGTCTTGTCAAAATCATTTTTAAATTTGAGAAACGAAATCCAGTTTAGCAAGAACAGCGGGGTCTGTCTGCGTTAATTAAATGTTAGGTTAAATTTTTGTTTAATTCTTCAAAAAGGACAGAAATTCTGAGCGCATGAGGAACTTCCACCGGGTTTTGGAAAGAGAATTACGGAAGACTTCATCAATTAAGTTAAACATGAACTCATAACAGAAATTTAAAAAAAAAACATGATTAGTTTCTGAAAGCTCAGGGCTTAATTTCTTCCCTTGGGAATAGGTTACAGAAAGAAAGGCAGAACTTGGTACTTCCTAAAGGGGGGTAAGCCTATTTCTTCAATATACCTTCTTTCAAACATGGCAGCTCTATGCTGTATTATGAATTCACTGCAAAATAAAACCATCAGAATTCGTCAAAGGGTATAATATAATTTGACAAGACACTTCATAGAAAAATATGTTTTTTTCACAAAGAAAACAGAGACAGCAAAGTAAAGGAGAGAACTTCAACACACACGAAATAAAAAGTCAATAAATCTTTATAAATAAACAATACAATTAAAAAAAAAAAATTAACTGAACGTTAAATAAAACAAGCAGGAAAAAAAAGGGATCCTCCAAAATATAAAGTTGAAATGTATAAAAGAAAAAACTAACAAAAAAAAAAAATCCACAACAAAGTTTCAAAAACAAAAAAATTCTGACTACAAGATAAAAAGAATCCAAGAGTAACAAAGAAAAAAAAAGAAACATTTTTTGACTACAAAAGAAAAGACAATCCAAAACTAATAAGTAATAAAAAACAAAAATTCAGGACAAGAGAGAAAGAAGTCCAGGAGGACGTACCTGTCTCCAGGTTTGGACTCTGAGTCGGCCGGCGTCACGGTTGTTGTTGGCGTTACTGTTGTGGTGGAGACGGAGGAGCCCGTGCTGGAGAGAGGTCTGCGTGCAGCAAGTCTCTCTTGGAGCTGTCAGCACAGAGAAGGGGGGCACGGGGGGATGTAGCAAGGAATGAAGCAACAAACATAAAAAAAAATCTGTCAAAATATAAAGTAATCTGTGTCTTCTAAATGCCTAAAATAGAACCAAAATAAATTATACCTTTCCACTCACAATCTCGGAGAGAATTGATGATTCTACAAACAAACAAACTAAAAAGGACGAACACACGATGAGATTCATAAAGTAACACACCACGAGGAAAACCTGTAATAATCTGATCAAACACAGACAACAGCAGAGGTTTGGAAGGATCCAAGAATGCAAATATGTGTAGAAGCATAGATCCATCCGATTGAAAAGCCAACATCTATTTACAACAGCAGGCTAACCCATAAACAAAGAAATCTGCAGCCGATGTGAAATAAATAAACAAACAGAAAAAGACAGAATTATACCATCTAGAATTCTACAATACTCAAGAGGATTTTTCGGGGGGACCTCAACGAAGAAAAAAGTACAAAAAATGTTGATGACCGATTTACAGTATCAGAGAGAGAAAAGAATGTCTGAATGATGGATAGGCATACCGATAACTTAAAAGTCACAGGCTCAGAAATGGAATCAGAAACATGGATGCTGTCAATTCGTTGGCAAAATGACTACCATACTGAGTAGAGATGTGACGGAACCAATTGGATACCAATGAAAATCTCTCTGTCCATTTGTCCCAGATATCTTCCTTGGTGTGACACTCAACAATGCGCATCTCAATTTAAAAACATTTTTTTTTTAAATTTTTACTGCCAAATCTGGATCCCATCAAATGAAAAGCAGCTGTCACACTGTAAGAAAGGAGATTTTTTTTTTTTACATCTATAAGCCATGGGAGATAATTTGTGTGTACGCAATATAAAGCACGCCAGCAGTGTGCTGAGCGAGAAGCTAAAGGTGAAGGTCAAATTTCGAACATCAAGCAAAGGCTGAAGCCAGTAACACAGGGAAGAAAACACTTAATAAGACACCGAAAGAGCCATGTGCATGACAAAGACATTGAGAAAGAAATATCAATAAAAGTGACATTAATTAAAAAAAAAGAAAGAAATGAGAAGATGAAAAAAGAAAAGTTTCTGTTGAAGGATGCCATGCTCCTGACATGTTTCAAATGAACATTTTAGTTTTTTCCTTGAGAAGAAAAATGTGTAAAAACAAGAACATTATTGTTATATTCCCCAGTTGCTACCAAACAAAAATAAACAAATTAAAACCAAAAACGAGGAAAAAAGAAAAAGATAAAAAAAATTAACCATTCCCATATAAAACTCCATTTAAAACAAAACAAAAAACAAAAAAAGAAAGACAGAAAAGAAAAAAAAAAACCTATATATTTATGAGGGATATTTCCTTTTTTTTTAGGGAGAATTGTTTTCTTGTCATAAAATGAAACTTTTTAATTTGAAATCCTCTCTTTCTCCCCATCTGATGAATCTTGGTTCCTCCATCTTTTAGGTTCCCTTGTCTGCCATACTACTGCCGGGGTTGTAGAAGATGAGGCCAGAAAATGACTGCCTGGCAGGTGTACTTCTTAATTTCAATTTCCTCAACACTTTCAACAACCTCATCAGGATAGTGTTGACTTTGAACGCTACAGGAAATGTGCACCACAATGTGTATCAACTCCATCACCACAGTTCAATCAAATAACAAAAAGCAAGACCAGTTGAATCAGAAACAAAAGATGGAGATGAATGCAATCAACGACAAAACCATCTCAGCGCTTGGATCCTGCTATTATACACGAAAAATTTCACATTCTCTTCACCAGGTCAAAAGGTTAAGCCCTCAGACAGAATTACATCCCCTGTCAAGATCACTAGACGAGAATAAACTGGGCGACAAATGCAAAATGTCATCATTCTGTACAATGCTATACTACCACATGCTTTACTCAACCTAGAGCAAGCCACTAGTAATGCAGGCAATGCCATCAGACTGGATGAACAGATGCTCCCTAACACACTGCATGCAGAAACATAAAACAAGAACACTGATCCTACATCCAAGCAATTATTTGTTAAATACAACCAAAAGTATCTATGATAAACATTTTACAGCACCATTGAGCCCTCGTGGTATTCTAGTTCCAGACAAATGCAGCCAGCCTCCTATTCAGATTTCGGAATGCCCTACAGTCTATGAAATCTAGTCAAAACATTCATTCCTTCTGCCACTACTTTCACATTAACTCCTTTCTTCACAAATTTCATTTCCTTCCCGTCAATCCTCACAGATTCATTTCTAGTTTCAGACTGAATTATCTACCCTTTTTGCCCAACACTCCACCTAAAAATTAAGAAAACAGTTTCATTGATTTGTTACTAGTACTAAAACACCCTCAAAGTGGAATTAATTTATTCACTTCCACATGCACCTGAGCCTTTTTTCCACTTGCAGTACCCAACAAAAAATCTAGGAGTCTTTTGACCTTCCCCTCATAATATCTATTCTAATATCAAAAGTTCCTTGTCTTTCCTTCCTAGTATCTAATCTAGAATATAAAGACCTCTTCTAGACTTCCCCTCCTAGTATTTAATCTAGGAACATTAGTTTCTGGCCCTCTTCTCACAGTATTTAATCTAGAATCAAGGGCTCTGGCCCTCTTCTCACAGTATCTAATCTAGAACCAAAGGCTCTTCTTGACATCCTCTCGCATTTAATCTTAACTAGGAACATTAGTTTCTGGCCCTCTTCTCACAGTATCTAATCTAGCATCAAGGGCTCTGGCCCTCTTCTCAGAGTATCTAACCTAGCATCAAGGGCTCTGGCCCTCTTCTCAGAGTATCTAATCTAGAATCCAAGATTCCTCACACTCACAGTATCTAATCTAGAATCAAGGGCTAGTCGAGGACTAGATGCTGAGCGCGGCAGATTGTTGCCCTCAGTGTCTGCCATCCACTCATGCACCATGGATGTGCTTCCGGTTTTTCTCAGACCTTGGCGCCATGACGGCACGGAAAGCTCGTTGGCACTGTTGTCACTGTGGCTGCTCGTTGTTGTTGATGTTGAGGATGAGGATGATGGTGTGGTGGAGGAGGAGGGGGAGGAGGGTGCATCCTGTTGGTGGTGGTAGTGGGAGGGGGGAGGTGAGTTTTACACACCGTGGAGTATTTAAAAAAAAAAGAAGAGAAAAGAAAGAAAAAACCAAATAACAACATGAAATTAAACCATCGTTCTAATGCTCGTCCATGCTAGTAAGAAACAATAAAGAGAAGAGGGCGGGGGGAGAGGATGTAAAACAGAGATGAAGAAAGAAGTCAGAGTGAGACACGTTAAGTGAGCAGGACATGAAATTCTCTGTAAGGTGCAAGGTGCATACAGAACAGTTTAACAGCACTGCTGTGGCAACAAGCAGCATTTCTTTGTGGGTGTTGAGGTATACTATGAGACATATTGTCAAGGTGCTACCCTTTTGGCTTATGTCAGACTTAGGCCAAAATGCATCTGACCCACTGTTGGAATCGTTGTAACTCTTGTTATCATATTTTAATGAAATTAATAAATTGCGCCAACACGTTTCACTGAAATCCCAAAACTGCTTTTTGGCCTAAGTAAAAAATGACATAGCACTTCGATTCTAATCTTCAATTATCTCGAAACGAAGTAAAATGACTTAGGCCAAAAGGGTAGCGCCTTAACGATATGGACAAAATTAAGAATAAAAATAATAAAAAAAGCAAAATAGTTTTTGAAACTCTCTTGTTAGCATTTATCTAGTAATAACACCATTACAGTAGAATCTATGTCACCTCAATAGCCACTAAACGTATCCTTTTCCTATCCATCTAACGTAATAAAAAAAAAAGTAACTTCTGTGGACAAATTTCACAGAGAGAGAAATAAGAAGAAGCTCACTGATTCAGCTAGATCTGGGTTGGATGAGAGGATGTGACAGACTTTATCCTGAAGCTGGTCCGGAGGCAGTGCCTGGCCGGGGTTGTGGCTAAGCAGATGCACCTGGCAACAAGGGAAAGATAAGAAAACATAGGATAAGATAAAGACAAAAAAGACGAGACAATACAGTTGGACAAGCTTAATTCAAGTGTCAGGCCTGGTGCAGGCAGCAACAGTCATGGTCTTCCAGTCCACTCTATTATCAGTCAGCCGGGTGAACTTGTTGTTGGACATTAGTTAATTTGTTGAGAAAGTATTCAGACTGTCAATGCATGATGTTCGTTGTCTTCCTCTGCTTCTTTTTCCTTCAATTTTCCCACAGAGTATGAGACAAGATGTAATAAGATAAGATGAGAGTAAGAAATATTCCTACAAAGCCAAATAAAAAGCCAGAGCTTATTTTGGGTTTAGTATGTAAAGCAGAACTCATAGTTCTAGATCTTCTCCTGCTCTGTTGTAGATAAGATTTCACAACGACACATCTAATATTTTATAAACATTAAAAAATGTTCCTCTTTAAAACAGAGTTCTCAAACCTTTGATGTTGTAGGCTTTTTGTAAGTTTTTGTTTGTGCGCTTCTAATAATTTGCGATAATCTACAGTCAAACCTGCCCAGACCGAAACCTGCTAAGACGGAATCTTATTTTTCCCCCCCATTATTAATTCCTATATATTTGACCTGTATAAAACGGAAACCTGTCCAACACGGAAACGGAAAGCAAAATGCTCTCCCAAATGTGCAAATCACCTGTGCAAGACGGAATTTACTAGCCCAAGGCTCCTTTAAAACACGTGCCGAACGATGAAAAGTCTTTCATTTTACCGAGCGCGGACGAAAATCGTGGGAGAAAGACCGCAGTCCCTTTGCGTCCCTCCCCTCGCTTCTAGACTGCCGGAGCCATAAAATTATGCAATTGCCCTTGGCTGCAGGCGGTTTGGTACCGAAGCTCGCGACTTAAGATTGACTAATCACGAGCGTCGAGACTGTGTGATGTAAGACCAGAGCATCGTGGCCAGCGAAACTGAGCCTTTGATTTTTACCGACAGTAAAACAGGTCCATCCATAATCCCGTCGCTGCTTACTTGGTTTGCATCCGAAGAACTAATCACTGACTTCTTTCGGTTATAGTCGGTTTTTCGGTCCCGGATGCTCCTGGTTCTGATATCGCTAACGGAGAACCAACCAATCAGCTTAATATATAAAATACTCCTGGCTATTAAAGACTATAGCAGCCCCTGCCCACCCTCTCCCCTATACAAGTGCCCCTCTCCTGCAATGGCCCTACCTCATCTGTCGGCGATATCAAACCTGCAGAAAACTAACGTTAAACAAAGAAACCGACAGAACCTGCCTAAGACGGAAACCTGCGCAAGACGGAAACCATTTTTCCCTTCCCTTCCGTCTTGGGCAGGTTCGACTGACACTCTTGCAAACATAATGTTTTCTAATCAGGAATGTTACGGAGCATAGTGATTATCTCAGTGCCAAAAGACTGACCTGAAGACATGTTCATATTAAGACAAAGAACTCATTACTCTTATCAGGAACATGAAAGAAAAAGTAGATGTAGCTGAAATATTTCTGATGGGTATGATGAACACTGCGGCCCTATGTTCCTTAAGGAATCAAGAGGCATAAGTCAAGTAAGTCATGATGAACACAACGTATCAATCTTTTGTTTTTTGCACTGTAGAAGTTATCAGGCAAAAGATTTAATCTACCACATATGTATAACCAAGAAGTCACTGATAGACCAATTACTGACGTTTTGATTGACAATTACAATACCTGATTTGCAATGAAATATTCAGCCTGTTTCTTGGAGAAGAAACTCCTGAAGAGAAGAAATATATGACATAGATTCATTACTATTAGCTATAATTCTCTTACATCCTGGAAAACATCAAATCATAACAAAATTATTTAGTAAACTTAAGTGTCTTCAGTTTAAGTAAAACAGAGGTCGTAGCACTATGGGCCGATAAATATCGAGGAGATTCTAGGAGGTTTTCAAAAAATTCTAGATCGCTTTCTAACTAAGTATAAATAAAGAACGTTTGTAAAAATCATTTGATATTTAAATCGATCACTCGTAGGACTGCCCAGCGATCATCCATGTCCGGTTTCGCAATTTTGACTATGAAAATTAATATATTTTATTATATCAGTAGTTGGCAAGTCTGCCAAATATTTAGGAGAAATTGAAAAATTCTAGAAGATTTTAGAAGATTCTAGGGGGATTTTTTCTTCTATGAGATTTTAGGAGATTCTAGGAGGATTTTTTCTTCTAGGAGATTTTAGGAGTTTCTAGGAGGATTTTTTCTTCTAGGAGATTTTAGGAGATTCTAGGAGGATTTTTTCTTCTAGGAGACTTTAGGAGGTTCTAGGAGGATTTTTTCTTCTAGGAGATTTTAGGAGATTCTAGAGTGCTACGACCCCTGGAGTAAAAGCAAAGAGGACTAAGTCAAAGTACATCAAGTTTCCACAGTGTCTGTGCTTACTCACACAAATAGAATCAATCATGAAAAATCATGCACTAGAAATGTATCTTTATTCAAACATTTTCAGCAATTCATGATGTAAGAACCTGCATCACTTTACAGCTGAGACTGGATTCCCACTATGTAAATACTGTCACAGCGTCAAGAGAATTTCCAAGGTTGTAAAGATGTAAAGAATGAATAAATGTTGTAATGATGTAAAAAATGAACAAATGTTGTGAAAATGTAAAGAATGAATAAATGTTGTAAAGATGTAAAGGAAAAGAAAGAATTATTGGGATTGTCAGAAATCAAACAAGACAATAAAAGTCGGAATATGCTGAAGCTATCAAGCTTAGGAAATGTACAGATACTTCAAAACCGACAGAAAAATGTAACAAAGCTATAATGAAATGTGTTTGACCACTTGCTCCGCCTGGTATAGTATTTAAACCAAATAAAGAAAAAAAGGAGAAATATAAAATGGGGGCTGCCGAGAAGCATACAGAGTAAGTCAGAAAATGCACAGTAGGGGAGAATGCTTCTAATATAACAATGCCACAAAACAAAACAGGGTGGCGCGGTGGCCAAATGGTCAGAGCGTTGGACTCCTAATCCAAGGTTTCAGGGTTCGAATCCGGGAAGTGACCGTGTTGTGTCCTTGGGAAAGACACTCCACACCATTTTTCCTCATCTCACCCAGGTGCGAATTGGTACCGGCATATTCTGCTGGGGAAGTAAGCCTACGAAAGACTAGCCTCCTGTCTGGGGGATGAAGTAAAAATCATCTGTTCCGATTCACGCTACAGAAACCGGGATAAGCTCCGGCTCTATGGGCCTCATTGGCCTTAAAGGAACTTTACTTATAAACTGTAACACGACTAAATTAATTATAAACCATGTATTTCGATGCAACTTTCACACCTTTCCATTATGGAACAATAATAAACTAGAATCCTCATCTGTATCCTTACCCGTATTCTTATCCACATCTCTATCATTCTTTCTACCCTTACCTTTATCTACATCCTTACCCGTATTCTTATCCACATCTCTATCATTCTTTTTACCCTTACCTTTATCTACATCCTTACCC
Source organism: Bullina lineata (assembly GCA_039654405.1). Taxonomy (NCBI): domain Eukaryota; kingdom Metazoa; phylum Mollusca; class Gastropoda; family Bullinidae; genus Bullina; species Bullina lineata. The sequence goes on along the minus strand of JBDFRD010147027.1, from coordinate 302 downwards.
GTACTCTTATCCACATCTCTATCCTTCTTTCTACCCTTACCTTTATCTGCATCCTTTCTATCCTTACCTTTATCTGCATCCTTTCTATACTTACCTTTATCTGCATCCTTTCTATCCTTACTTTTATCTGCATCCTTTCTATCCTTACCTTTATCTGCATCCTTTCTACCCTTACCTTTACCTACATCCTTTTGACCTTTACCTTTATCTACATCCTTTCTACCCTTACCTTTATCTGCATCCTTTCTACCCTTACCTTTATCTACATCCTTTTTACCCTTACCTTTACCTAAACCCTGTCT
>JBDFRD010146916.1:0-12487 GCA_039654405.1 Bullina lineata | reverse complement strand
CCCCCCCCCCCCCCCCCCCCCCCCCCCCCCCCCCCCCACCCCCAGACCCCCCTTGTTTACGGGCCATTGGGGCAGCAAACAATTTTCAGCCTTTTTTCTGGCTGGTCATTCTCAGCCATGGTCATGTCAAATTTGTTTAAAAACCAGGAAACTTTAATTATAGTAAATGAGCATGCAATTTTGGGGGACCTATTTTAAGGGGTAAATTTTACACTTGGGTACTGAAGAATGATACTTATTGTTTCTTCAAATCCTAGCTGTTTTGGGTCTGTTGGGGGTGGTGGATGGATATATGGAAAGGGGGGAGGGGGAGAGAAAATGTTTGAAATGTATCTCAACTAGGTCAGCTAACATTTCAAACTGCAGTAACATGTCATGTGGCCAACAAACAAACAAAAAATAAGGCACATGGCATTGTAGTTACTGCTTCATTATAATGAACCTTTTGGGTTTTTTTTTTTCATTTAAATGTACCTCTTCCCACTCAGTCATGAGTGTTGGGGTAAAAAATAAATGATGGTGAGTGAAAAAAAAAAAAAAAAGTGGACCAGGCATACAAAGTGACGAGAGTTTAGAGGTACCAGGTGTACATTTGTCTTATTTTATACTTATCTGATTTTCCACACAATCCTCATGTGTCATGTGTTTTCAGCATAATGTTGCTGCTGGTACCAATATTATGGAATATTAAAGAACATTCCTTCGTAAGTGGATAGTTACTGGCTGTGACAAAATGTCATCGTGTTATTTATGCTTGGTCAGAATTGTAAAGAGAAGGCAAATTTTATCCCTGAGGAATTACGTAGTGATCTGTGAATCAAAATCGTATACATAAAATAAATGACCACCTGGAAAGATAAACCCTTCTGCACTTCCACAAAGAAGATTAAGTAATCCACTGGATTATTTTTGCAATTCTGGGGCGTGATGACTATATATTATTATCTATGTGACAGCGAATTAAAAATCACATCTATGGCTTTGATACTGATAGTGATGACTATTTCTCTTTGATATTCTGAGAAATTACATTCTCCTGTTCAATGGGAGAAAGGGTGTGGACATAAAAAACATGAAGTAGTTTTGTGAAGATAGTTTTAAAGCTGCTTTCAAAACTTTGATTGCTCATGAAAGTGGATCATCTTGCTTGTCAAGTGTGAGTGGGATATTGCTTCACTATATATATTACAAATGTCATGTTTTTTTTTTATGTTTCAAATTATATTTTTCTGAGTACCAAAAAGCTGTGGAAAGGGGACATTGTTTTATTGACTGTCTTTTGCTATGCCATGTGTGGTTAAAATGAAACATTAATTTTTACAGCAGTCAGAAAAAAATAGGAAAGGGAGCCACGATGAGGAGCTAATGCAATGATAAGATCACACCAATGCAAAAATCAATGAAAGCTTTCGACAGATAGGGAGCTGTTTGCACAATAAGGCATAGATCTATGAATATGGAAATGGCTAAGTACGAAGCCAAACAGATCACATAAAAAAGTTGACGACCACCTGTTGGTGGTTTAGGTAATATTCCCACACGTGAACGGATTACCTGTTGCTTTATCTTGAAGACTTCTCATGTGAACTGCCTGGCTCTTGTTTGAACTGAAACAAGATCTAGAATTTTGAGAAGTGTGCAAACAGAGCTGCTGAACTGCTTTTTTTTTTTTTTTTTTTTAAACTCACTTTGCCTCAAGTTGTCAGTTTCTTAAGTATTGCTTCAGTTTGGAAGGTATGACTAAGTCCTTTGACAATGTTTAAAGTGCTATGTTTTCATGGTGTTGTGCTTTAAAGAGTAAAGAAACTAGTTGATTTTTGTACACATTTTTTCTACACGTTATAAAAATGTAAAAGCAGCTCATGCTGAATAGATAAGGAAACTCACACACACACACACAATACACATACCCCCGTCTCCCCATTTTCCAGCGGATGTGAAATGCTAATTGTGATAAGAAGAAGGAGAAGAAGAGACAGGTGTACATCATGTGTGCCTGGTTGGGGTTGTTTGCGAAGACTGACCGACTCTCTGGCTGTACCGAGGTGCCCCAAGGAGGTAACCCACTGAGCAAGTGGACTCCTGTGTAGTAAAACCTGGTGACCTCTGATGTCATATTGACAGAGAAAACACTGCCCTCACACACTTTTGACCTTTGTTTAGCTCTTCTCCAACCAAATTGCTGACTGAGTGATCGCAGCATTGCCTTGTGTCTCTCCTGTTTTGTCTCCTTCACTTTGGTCGCGTACTTCTTAACTGTCACTCCTTATTTTGGTGATTGACAGATTATTCTTTCTGCGGGGTATTTTTTTTCTTGTTCTTCTCTTTACTGTTTTTCTTTATTTCTTTTGCCTGCTTGTTTCAATTTGAGAAGCAGTGTTGTGGTGATGACATTGCGTTCCCTGGAAACCTGTGGTATAAATACCTCTCTGGTTGTGCTCATCATTAGAGGCAGAGGAAGTTTTATGTGATTCCAACAGTGTGGAGGGATAAAAATCTTTGGAATTTCTTTGGAAATTTGTGAACGAAAATTCATTATAATTAGTTATTAGGCAGAGAGAACTTGGCATTGAACTACAACATTGTTAACGGATAAAAGATGAATAATTGTGCAATATAACAAAGTCACTGTATTGATGTTAGTTAGTCCTACATCGAGTTCTGTGATATAATTTTTTGAAGGAGCAAAATATGTCGTCCAAAAAATTTGACTTAGATGTAATTTCAAGGTAGAGTAATCAGTGTGTTTGCAGGTTATGTTTATAAAACCCTGATGAAACAAAACAATTTTATACTGTTGTGTTTTTGATAAACAAAAATGTCTTTCATGAAGTCTCACTTTTTTTTGTTCACAATGCAATGGAAGTTCCCATTTAGGTTGTTGCAAACATGACAACAGCTTTCTTTTTTACCTTCATTTGTACTGTTAACATTTTGAAAGGGGTAAGTTTTGTTAAAATGCAGTGCTTGATTTGTGCATTTTATGTTTTCCCAACAGGACACAAACAGAACCTGAAGAGATGGGGAAAGAAAAGACTAGTTTTAGTGTGGTGAAGTACATCTTCTTTGGGTTTAATGTCTTTGTGTGGGTAAGTTCATCATCTCTTATAGTCTTGTGCATGCTCTTTGCATACTTGTGGTGTCCCATTATTATAGGATTTTTTAGTCCAATCATTTTAAACCTTACTATCACACTGGACAATCCTTGGCATTTTAAGAGAGTGTGTTTGAGAGATGTGTGGCAATTTTTACTGCATTAAGTAATGTTATGTGAGATGAACTTTGTTGTTGTTTTTTCTATTTTTTACCCTTTTCTTTGTTTGTAGCAATCTTGAAGACTAGAAAAAAGAAGCATTTGAAATTAGCATGCAGAGAAAACACTGACAATAAAAATAATGTTCATCGTTCACTAGTACAATATTTTTTTTTATCATATTATAACTACCACACATTATATGAAAAACAAATTTCCTCCTCAGCTCTTGGGATGTGGAGTGCTGGCCATAGCAATCTGGCTGTGGGGTTCTCGTGGTAGCAGCGTGCTCGTTATTCCAACATACTCATTCCTCTCTGCAGCATCCTTGTGTGTCATGGCCAGTGGCATCATAGTGGTCATTGGATTTATGGGATGCTGTGGGGCATTTTTAGAGAACCAGTGTTTGCTTATTGGGGTAGGTATCATTTATGATCGAATGGATGATGGCCGTGTGGTTAGGCTGCCAGGCTTGCAATCATAAGGTTGAAACTTTAGCTTGGGACAAACGAATAATGAATACAAAACAGCAGTGGCTTGAATTAGCCTATATCTATATATAATTTTTTATCCTCAAGAGCAGCAAGTCCTCAGAAAAGAGAATATGGCATAAATAGTAGGACATGAAGTAAAAAGTAGGATGTGACATCAGAAACAGGATTGCGATGAGACACAAAAGTTTGAGTTTGAGGGTGCACTACAAAACCCTTATTTTCTTTAGAGAGACAATTTTTCTTCACCTTATCCAGGTGTGAATGGGTGTATGAAAGCTGAATAAATAGTGTTGGTCTCCTATTGAGTTCCTGTGCTTGACCCCTAACGGTAACCATTTTGTGTCTTTTGGAAAAATACTAAGCATGCAATTTTTCCCTCACCCCACCCGAGTGTAAATTGAGTACATAGTGGCCTGTTTTACAGATGTTTTAGATCAAACATCAGTCACTCAATCAAATTCAGAGTAAGATTTGGCTCTTTGGGCTTTGAGAGAATTGTGCGTACCTCTTGTGGTGCAAAGTGGGTAAAATACGAATCTAAGAGGTGATCTTGTATTCTGCACAGTCTTTTGGAACTGGGATCAATCAGCTTTAATTTTCTGTGCACTTTGACATTTTCCAAAGTGTGCTCCTATCAGAACTCATGAAGTTGAGAGGTTCTTGGCTGGATTCTGAAGGGATTACTATTGAAGCCCAAAAGCGATGTGAATCCCAAACTGAAATTGTTAATGTCTTAGATAGATCTATCTGCTTTTCCTATTTCATATTATTACTATTTCTTGCTTTTAATGGTGAATGTAAATTACCCTGGTTTTTGTTTTCTTCTTTCTTTTTTTCTTTAGTACTTTATTCTGGTGCTGCTGGTGTTTGCACTTGAAATTACCACCGGAACTCTGGGCTTTGTAATGAAGGATAAGGTAATTTTTCAATAAATACGTAATTTAAGATTTCGTGGATCTGTTCTGTCTGTTGTATTAGAGGACAAATACTAGACATTTTTCTGTTTGCCCTCTCTATCAGTTATGATGTTTAAGCTGTCTTTACATATTCATCAGAGACAAAAAAAATGGTTGAAAAGATGTTTGAGTAAAATTGCCCTTGTGGCTTACCATTTCATTAAAAAAAATATTGTTCTTATGTGGATTCTTTTTTCTTTTATTTGTATTTTTAGGGCAAGACTTTTTTTTTTCCACTTGTGACATGAGGTGAAGACTGATAAAATGCTCCAGATTATGTTACTTCTGATTAATAAAATATTATAAGATATTTGATTATGAAAATCACATTGCTTGAAAAGTGTAACGTCAGTTGAGAAAGTGTAAATTATTGCTGCTGTAAAATCAAACACGAAAGATTTTAAATATTTCAACAGTTGTAATTTTTTTTAATATTCTGCCAGGCAAATGAAAAAACATAAGTATAATATAAAGCATAATTATCAATATATTTTTCCCTTTTTTGGTTAAAATGACTGTTTTCTTAAGTAATATATAATTAATTATGTGAACTTAATATTGAAAGGATAGCAGTGGTGCCAATTTAATTCATTTTTATGAATTGATTAAATACAATAAAATTACATATGGAGTAAATAACCTCTCTTATTGCAGGTTCAAGATATTGTTTATAAAGAGCTGACAGAAGGTGTTCGTTACGATTATCGAACAGAAGTGCAAATTCTTCATGAAGCTGAAAACGAGTCATATTATGACCCTGATATCAAAGGATGGTCAGTTACACTGGACTCCATACAAAAAGAGGTAAGTGCCTTTTCATGCGTTCTCATGGATATTTTTTTTTTTTTGGTCTCGATCATAATGCATTGAATATAAAAAAAAATTGAGCAGCATAAAAGAAATGAAAACTTCTGAACATTTTTTTCTAAAGTAACTTTCATTGTCTCAGCTTACTTAATGCAGACACTTTACTTTAAATGATCAAATCTTTGATCAGGAAGGACATTTTGTTGGGGTCAAAATTATGCATTTAAAATAATCAGCATAACCTAGCATCTCGGGGGAGTAATCAACCACCAGTGTAGGAAATGCATAATTTGGTAAACTGTTGAATTTACCATAATGTTTAATGCAGCTTTGGCTTCAGTGTTGTTTTGACCCCTGAAGACAGTAATGTCTAGCGATGCTTTGTCTTTATGTGTTTTTTGGGGACAACTTCTTTTGATTGTGTATGCCACCTCATAATTTTTAAAACATTTTTTTGTTTGCACAGTTTTTAAATTAAAGCATCTCCTTTATTTTTGCTCATGTTCCTGCCTCCTGCTTTGCATCATGCCACCAGCTGCAGTGTTGTGGTGTGAACAACCACACTGACTGGTTCCATGTTCAGGCATGGCCTCAGGAGAAGCGGGTGCCGGAGTCTTGCTGTATTACGCAAACTCCTGACTGTGGCGTTGGGGACTCGGGACAGTGGTTTGAACGGGTAAGTAAACCTGAAATTTATTTGTTTGTTTATTTGTTGTTGTTTTTTTTAATTTTTTGTTTCATTCCCAGTCAGACTTGCTTTATGAATAAAAGAAAAAATATTGAAATATCACTGCTGTGACTAAGCATGTGGTTTTAGGTTAGGATTGATCCGCTGAAAGTATATTCATTTTAGGCTTTGAAAACATGTAACATGATTTAAACTGTTGTTTTGTATGAGGAACTTTTTTTTTTCTATTGGAGACTTAAAGTAAAGGCATTTCATTGTATAATGTTTGCTTGTTAAATTAAGAACAAATACATGACATCAGTAATATCAAAGGATTTATTTGGATGCTCTATAGTAAAAAGGTATAAGGTGGCGTTTAGAACTATTTGTAATATTTACTTACAATGGGACATAGGAAGAAAAAGAAATGAAGGACAAGGAAAATAACATGAATAGCCTGTATCGTGAATTATAATTATCCCATCCTTTCTTAGGGGTGCCTGGAGGAGATGGACTATTGGTTCACCCGCAACATGTACATCTTAGGGGTCACAGGCATTTCTGTGGCCTCTGTTCAGGTTGGTTTTTTATAAAGAAGATCCTTCTTTGGCTTGCTAGCTCCTCAACATGGATGGTATTTAGTTTAAACTTGACCCATATATATAAATAAATCAGAAAAAAAAATGTTCGGAGCAAAACCTTGGAAATAGATAAATGTATCAGTAAAGAAATAAGTAGTTGTATTATAATGTAGACAATCGAAAGGCTGATGTCTGTTCTTTTTAGGAACAGGTATTTTATATTGACTATAAAAAAACAGAAACCACATACCGTACTCTTAACAAGAAGAGGAAAACAATAGTCAAGTTTAAAAGAGTTTGATACTAAATGATAACCCTATTTGTACCTCGGAAAACGTCAACAGAGAAATATATAAAATAACATCATGTTCAAATTTCAACTTTTCTCTCTCTTTCTCTCCAGATTCTTGCCATGGTAGCAGCCATCGCTCAGTTTTGCTATATACGAAGCAAACGGTTTCCTCTGTAGGAACAGCTTTGACCAACTGATCTCAAAACAGACATTGCATTTTTTTAACTTTTGCCAATAGTTGTTATTTGTGCGGATAATCATACTTCTTTATTATTATTTTGTCTTCTCTGAATGTGGGGGGGGCTTTTTGTTTTAATTTTTTTTTTTCTTAACATGGAATTTATTACTGGTCATTAATGCGGAGGATTATAATGAGTTTGCTTGCTGAAATTATGAAGCGGTTAATCTATTTGTATTGAAGTTTGTCATGCTTTAAAGAGCTTCGTTCCAGACGGGTGTTTACAACTAGTGGTTTTATTTCCTCCGCTTACTGTGGTTGTGGAATTGATGTATTACTATTATATACATTTAGTAGTTTTTAATGGTGTTTTTAACTTGCACTGGTTTAAAAGTAATAATGTGATCGGGTCAGATGTGTTCTAGTTTGTACAGATTCATTGGTTACTTTATTTGTGATATATTATATCCGTGAATCAGCTGTAACTTGATATTTTTACAACCCCTTTATAGTTATGATTATTATTATACATATATACTTTATATGAAACTTATCACAGTATACAAAAATCAGAAATACTTAAAATGCTACCACTAAGCTTTCCTGTAGCTGATAATGTCAGGAATTTCTTTTGCAGTAGCATTATTGTAAGCACTTTCCAATCCAATACCTTCTAACGAATAGAAGTAGGTATTGCTAAAATTTAAAAAATATCATTTTTTTTTTTTTAATCATTGCTTGATTCTTACAATTTTTCTTTTATAAACGTTTTTCATAGTCAAGAGTTTGGAAGCGGAATACTGTTAAATGTATGTATTAAAAGAGTTTCAGCGAGCAGAAATCATCAGTAAAATTTGAGCTTTTTCAAAGAAATGACTCAAAGGTCTTGATTTCAGTTTTAAAAAATTCAGGTAAATTACACCAAAAGCATGGATTCATTTACATATTTCCTCAAAAAATGGTAGAGCGATAGCTGAATAGTTAGACTCATAACACAAGGGTCCAGGTTTGAATCCGGACCGTGACTGTATTGTGTCCTTCGGTAATACACTTGACTCCGTTTATTTAGGTACAAATTGGATACAGCATGTTTTGCTGGGGAAGTAAACCTACGGCAGACTAGCCTCTTGTTGAGAAGATGGTCTCAAAATCATCTATTCTGTTTCAAACTTCTGAATTCAGGATAAGCTCTAGCTCCATGAGTCTCATACGCCTTGAAGAAACTTACTTCCTCAGCTAATGACATGAGCATGGAATGTCTTTTCACAAGATTTGTTTTTTGACCAAAGCTGTTAATGAGATAAAAGATTACAGCGGATTGGAAAGTTTGTGAATTGAATGTAGACCTACCGGTATATGAAAAGATAAGTCTTCAGGAATTAGCACTTTGCATCCTCATGACATAGGTTGCTCATTGTTTCTCTGTCCCAAGTGGTGAAAGTTACAAAAACAGCCCAGAAGAATTTGATAAATAACAGAAACAAATTGTTCTATATTAGCTATGATTGATGTAAGCTGTATTGTTCTCTCATTCAGTTTTAGAATGTCAACTTTCTTGGGCAAACTTTCTCTACTGTCTATAATGTACAGTCTATAAAAGCTAAAGGTTACCTGATATGATTGAGCATTCATATTCCGAATGAAACGTATGTATTCATTTTATACAAATTGTAAGAACAATTTATTTTTATGAATATTAATTTGTCAAATTTGCATTCATTTTTGGCACCAAACTCTTGTCAATGATTAACTGTAAAAATTAATTTACAATGCTTGTGTTTAAGAGTCTTAAAAGTAGCTTTCTTTCTTTTTTTTTTTTTTTTAACCTGCTATAATTTATGATGAAATTATTTTAGATGTAGGAATCTCATTTGAAGAACCAAACATGACCATTTCTCCTGTGTGCAAAAAAACATGACAGTCATTTCTTCTTCACTGTCATTTCTTACTGCAGTTTTTCCACCAAATGATCTTCGTAGCAAAAACTTTCTTCTTTTATAGAAGTCAAGATAATGGCTTGAAGACAGAGAGGTGCGTTTCTTTTAAATTTTTGATATAGAAGCTATTGGATCTAGATCTATGTAGATATAAATAGTTATAGTATTTCATCAGAGATATGGATGTATAGAATATGCCAGAAGACTGTACTGGACACTTAAAATTGTTCCAGTTTGTGTATAAAGTCAGCTATTGCTGTGAATCACGGTGAGAGAGTAATATCAAAAGGGGAGGTCTCTGATCTTCTTGTGTTTCCTCATCACTGATGTGTTAGGGGGCAAAGGGAGATCAGTGACAGTAGAAAGAAGACTTAACTCACTGAGGCTTGTAGATCGTGTTGGGTCTCAGAGCAGCCTTGGGGTCACCCAACTACTGGTAACTCGATGTTAGGCCTCAGTGAGTTATGAAAGCTGCTTCATTATCAGTGATTAATGCATAAAGCCCATGCTGGTCATGTGTTCTAGCCAATAGGTTCCACATAGGAACAAAGTATATTATTATAAAAGTGTTCCGATAGATTTTTTTTTACAGAAGTTGGGAACAGGAGAGGATGTTTATGTATTTTATTAAAAGTGCCAAGTTTAGTAAATTGAATTCTTTTGTACAATATTTGCTCTTACAGACTGAAAATGGAAGCTTGTATTACAGCAGTTTCAGTGTATGATGTACTTGAGAAGAGGAATGCTTAGGCCTTTTAGAATCATAACCTCTTTCTCCCTTTAATTTAACTTTTGTTTTTTCATATTTTAAAAAAGTTGGGAACACAAAATAATGCATGTATACGTTGCTGAATGTTCCAAGTTCAGTAAATTAATTTCTTTTGTACCAAGTTGGCTATTGTGGATGGAAAACAGAAGCTTTTATTATATTTAATCTTTGAACTTAAAAAGCACTTGGGGGCAGGGGGGGTACTTAGGTTTGTTCTGTTTTGATCATAGATTTTGAATTCACAATAAAAAACGATTAGTTTTTATTTGATTCATCCCTAAGCCAACATTCCCTTCAACTGGATTGGATTATCTTTTGAAATTCAACTTTCATGACCCACATGTCTCCACACTCTCTTCCCCTTTACACGCTTTTTAATACCAGCACCTTTTTATAAATGGAAGATGACAATTTCCAGTTATTTCAAAATAAATGATTGGGCTGTGAAAGTAAGCCATTGTTGAATATGTGTACAGTTAGAAATGTCATTTTTATTTTCCTTATATGAAAAAAAAACTGCTGCCACACAATCATTACATAGTCACTTTCACGGTGAGAGCTCTCACACTCGCATGTTTAATTTTTCAAGCGAGCTGAAAAAAAAAATTACGCTGAGAACAGTGTAGTGTATATTTGCCAAAGTAGCCGAAAAATATGGGCTGCATTGTCGTGACATCTTTGTTACGGGGAATTTTCTTTTTGAAAATTCGATGTGGTTATGTCTTTTTTTTATATTCCATCGTTGTAAATTTGTTTGATGTGTTTACATTGCTATGTGTCAGTAGATTATGAAATATATGATGCAACACAAGTATGGCCATATATATGTGTGTACAAACACCATTCAACTATTCCTGTGGTATGTGTCGGTGAGTTGTGCTTAATATTTTACATACGGTGTGACATTATCTTATTATTTCTCCCCCTTCCCAAGCCCCTCATTATTTCAACATTTTTTTGCTCTAGATATTTTGTCATACCAATATTAATGGAAGATGAGTACGAAGTGTTTTCAAGTATATTTTTAGTTACATTTTTTTAATTAATGGATGTTGTATGTTGTCTTCATTCCTTTATCAGTGTAGTGTAATGATCTGTATTTACATACTGTTACTGATAAAAATGTTCATTATATTTGATGAATTTTGCAGAGACAGAACCAGAAAAGGGATGCATACTTTTTTTTTTTTTTTTTTTCCCCCCCAGATTTTCATAGCATTAAGATGATCTCTATACTTTACTCTGTTGAGTGTCCCCTCAGCTATTTGTGAGGTCCAATTTGTTTTTACACTCTATTATTTTACAATCCTGTTGAAAATCATGGGAACGTTTCCTCCTTAATTGAATCTTTTTAGGCTTATTGATAGGCTTCGACACATTTGTTGAAAGTTATTCGCTTGTTTAAGCTATTTGCAATGTTTAATGTATTTTTCTATTTATTTTAAGCAGAATTTTTTATTCTTGCGTATGAAAATCAGAATTATATTTTTTTCAAAGGCATGAGCAACGATCTTATTTTTTAATGATGATATACATTATACATCGTAAATTCCTTGTTTTTTTTTTGGGGGGGGGGTCTGAAAAGATAAATGTGGCCCCGCCCCTTTTTTTAAAAATCACTGACGGTTAGTTAGTAGGCCTCCTTTGGTCATTGAAGACCATGGATAATGAACCTATAGTATGTCTGTCACACCAGAACAGCGCTGCGTGTGGATGAATAGGCAGCAAACTGAAACTAAAAATTTTAGCACTCCAAATAAATGATATGTGATACAATTTTGACCTATGTGTATTTCACATACGATTTTTAGGAAATGAAATGAATGAACCATATGTTTGTGAGCTTTAACGGTGCAGAGTCCTGTTGGCGACTGTTAAAGAGTACAGCCAACTGAGAAAAAAGATACTTCTTACCACTGCCAGTTGAGACAGGCAAAGTCCATATTGTAAAGCTAATTATGAATGTATCATCATGATTTATTTACACCCAGTACTTACTTAATGTCAAACACATAGAGCTGAAGGCTCATGGCGTTTTGCAGCATGATGGATTAATGGGCTGACAGCCAAAAGTCCACTTGAAATTCCGCGAATAATTGAATGTTGCAGAAGAACCTTAATGGTCCAGTGCACATTCTTTTGTGCTTATACTTGTATAATTTTTAATTAATAGCATCGAAACTCTGGTGATATTTTAAGTTATTGTGTTTGTGAGACATTTTTATCCATGTCAAATTCAGAGTTTATATATATATATATATATGCAATTTAGATATTAAAAAATTCTTCCTGTCTTTGACTAGTCTTGTAATAGAAGAAGCATTATGAATGTCAACATGAATATATCTATTATCTGTATATTATTTATGTTGTTTTATATTTTTTGGGTTGCTTTTTTCCATATGATAAAAGCAGTTCTTTTTGTAAACATTCAAATGGGCTAAAGCAGTAATAAGCTGAAAAATCAACATATTGACTTTAAGGGGGAGTGCGGCACCTTAATTTGGGGTGTGTGGCAGTGGAATATTGATTTTATTATTTTTTTATTTTCAA
>JBDFRD010146805.1:0-12488 GCA_039654405.1 Bullina lineata | reverse complement strand
GGTCAGAACTGGCAAAGTTATCCCAGGACAGAATAAAGTGGAAATCCCTTGTGAGTGGCCTATACCCTGATAAGGGTATGGGGTAAAAATGATGATAATGACATTTTGTTTGAATTACAGACATTTCCAAAGTTTAAATCCCCACTTATATTTCACCGAGTCAGACATAGATACAGTTCTATACTTTTCACTTAATCACCCACTACTCAAAATGAATATCTAAACAATTTTATTTTTTAAGTTGATGATTGACGACACATGACATAATCAACAGAATTAACCCCCTCACATAAATACAGACCCGCAGATTTAAGCTACAGGTAACACACATTAAAATTGTTATAGATGAAGCAAAAAGTATAAAAGACATTTAATGCGAAGTGCACTTCGAAGTAAGCTAAAAAACCAACTCACAGTTGCCATTCTGAGTGCAGTGCAAGAGCTGTACAAGCAGCTGGGGGATCAAGTTGCATGATGCAAGTAGGCTGGAAGCCAGCTGCGTACTTGAGATCCTCAACCTTACAGCTCAGCGCTTCATGGCCCTTCCATACAAATCCCTCGTGTTCACTCATAATGTTCACTTTCACCTCCTGCAGAAAGTATGTTCATATGAGGCTAATAAAATAATTTGAACACAGTGGGTCCATCATAAATATGTACAGAAAATCCAGATGATTGAAAATGTTTTCAATACAATATTTGCCATAAAAGAACTAAGGTTCTCTTGAGACCATTACAATTACACAGCTGTTCACAATATGAGAGTAATTCTTCAACACTTATGAACAAATGCATTGAATAGAATAGAATGGAATAACTGTAGTGCAAAAAATCATGAGTCTCATGCATTAAATTGTAAGTACTATTTCTTAGTGATCTAGCATCCTACAAAACAAACCTTCAGATCCTGCTCTCGTTCTTGTCTCTCCATGTTGAAGATGAGTACTTGCCCAGCAGAACCTGCTGCCACTAGAGTCTCACTGAGTGGACACAGTGACAGCTTCTGAATGGCCAGTCTGGGATCATCACTGTATGGGTCAAAGGTGCCTATCTGAAAGAGACACAAATGAATCGCGTAATTTTAGGGTAAAATCAGATCAATCAGATATATACACTTGTAATTTGATAATTTTTATGCCTCAAGTGAAGATATTAGGTATTACAAAATTTTGCATTATCAGTCGACATTACAGTATCAACATTCTCATAAAATGCATGTATTTTCATGCATCTACTTTAGGCTCAAACGAATTTGTTACTGTCCAAAAACTTTATTTCTGAAGAATATTGATTCTACACCTTGTTTAAACTACAAATAACTCAGCTCAGATGTAATTCTTAAGTGTCTCCCATAAATGCAACTGAATTGCCACAGATCCCTGCCTAAATTTAATTGTAAGCAGCAAAGCCACAAGAATTATCAATTCTGTGTAATTACTCGTTCTCTACCTTTCTGAAAGGAGGCCATTCTTCTTCTTCAGGGGTCTGCTCTGCTGTATGGTCAGGAATGCCAAAAACTGGACAAGTGCTGAGCTTGTACATCAAGCGCAAGCTTGAAGTGGAAGCATCCCAGAAACGCACTGTGCCATCCTCATGTCTGCATAAAAATAACAGGGAGTTTTAAACTGGCATGGCATAAATCGTATAAGTTACATCTGCAAGTAACAAATAAGCAAGCAGAAATGTGTTACCAATAATCTCTGAGTTATGAATTAACAATGTGGATTTGAAATTCCCATCACTACTTTTTCTCGATTAGTCCTTAATCTGTAATAGAGAACTACTCAAGAGCAACAAGTCATTTTGAACTCACCCAGTAAGGAGGAGATCTTTTGTAACCGGAGCAGTTGCTACGTTTTTGCCACCATTGATGATCCATTCCTGTCGGGGGTGGGTGGGTTTGAGAGAGATGTTTTTTTACTAACTGAATACACAGAGTTGTGTCAAATTCACAAAACATGAGAAAAAGAAAAAAATTCCTATCTTGTTCTTTTTTTACCAATGGAACAAATTAATTCCTAATACTTCATTAGAAACTAACCCCCACCCCAGGGTTCATAGCCAATATCATTGTGAACAATTTTTTGAAAAAGGTTTTTTTCCAGGTTTTCCAGTTTAAGATTTTAGTTTTCAAGGCTACAAATCATGATCGCTCAAACAGATATTGGGAAGAGAATCAAAAAGATATCACAAACGGAAATAACGTGAAATAAATTAGGCATGTGAACCACACATGCCCGTAAAATTACCAACAATGACTGTAGATGTCCCTGTGTTCAAACAATGGCAACGGTTCAGGTGTTTCCGTTGGCTTTGTTTACTAGAGTTTTTGTTGTTTGTTTACAATAGGGAGGGAAGTCTAGCTATTAAACTTCAAGGTTTTTCAAGGTTACTGACTGTTTTTGAAGGTGTTAAGTCGTTTTCAAGGCGTTGAAAAATGAAGTTGGTTTTCCCAGGTTTTCAAGGTCCGCTACAAACCCTGCCAACCCCTCCAAACAAAAAATTCATTAACACGTACACTATACACCAACTACACAACAACAAAGTAAGAATCAAAATCAGTCTTGCTCACCCTCTTCGAAAAGTTCTTGTTCTGATTGTCACCGGCATCAGCAATCTTCTGCCACAGCTGCTGGGGTACATTGGCCACATGCTGGGAACATGTGATAGCCGACGAGTGGACACTATTGATGTAGGGCAAGCGAAATGAGGGCCAGGAGTCTGTTTCCAAATCAATAACAACCAACTCTTCCTCTGCTAGGATCACAAGTGCATGTGGGTCATCTCTCCCTGGAGATACAGACAAAAATCATACATTAATAATGCCGTAAGATTAATTAACTTTTAGTCTTTGTATTTAATTTAATTCTTTTCTCCATAAAATTGCTATTTAAGGTACTGAAGAGCTATCACCATGCAAACAAAAAGGTCTAAAAAAAATGCAAAATATTAAATCTTAAACTGTGGGAAAAAGAAAATGAAAGAACAGATGACTTTAAGTTCTAATAATATCAACCGGAAAAAAGTTACTTTCGTTCATTTTTCCAGATCCAAATTAAAACCCACACATATGCACACTTGCTACCATTGTCAGCACTAATACTGATTAAGGATGCATCGCACCTTCAACTTCCATGGCATCTGCTTCCTCAGCCCTGGAGATGACAAGGAAGTCAACAACTCTAGAAGTAAGGTCTGCCACGATGTGGTTTTCTCCTTGCATGATGCTGACAGTGTGACGGTCTCCATAGCTGGCTCGTGGCATGCCCCCGGAGAAGAAGATCATTGGCTCACTGAAACAAAGTAAAAAACAAATAAAGTCAGTTTTCTATGCATTGGTGGCGCGGTGGCTGAATGGTTAGAGCGTTAGATTCCTAATCCAAGGGTCCAGGGTTCGAATCCGGGAGGTGATCATGTTGTGTCCTTGGGAAAGACTACAGCATTTTTCCTCTCCCCACCCTGGAGCGAATTGGGTGCCGGCATATTCTGCTGGGGAAGTAAACCTACGACAGGCTAGCGTCCTGTCTAGGAGACAAAGTAAAGATCATCTGTTCCACTTCACGGTACCGAGACCAGGATAAGCTCAGGCTCAATGAGCCTACTTGGCCTTGAAAGAACTTTACATTTTTTTAATTACTATCAGCAGTAACTCCAAAATCTGTTCAAAAGTATGTGAAATACTTGTAATCACTGAACATTTTGAAAAAGGCAGAACAGCAAAATATTAATGCGTCCTAATTATGTGATGTCTGTTTCCTTTGTGATACTTACTTTTTAGTCATTTTCCATTGTAGTTTGTTGATAGCCTTGCATGGGAATGGACCTGCAGGAAGGAAGATTTCAATTAAAACCCAGGAAAACAAAACAACAAATAAAATAATAATAATAGTCACTTCAAAAAGGGTTGCATTAACTCCATGTAAATACAATAAAGAACCACATCAACTTGTGAACTGGGGTTGGGAAGAAAAAGAAGATAAGGCATGCAAAAGCCTCGTCCCATTCTTCAATACTACAAAGACAAACTAGTAAAATAACGTTCCCACCAGAATGGCAAGAAATACAAGAGAAGCTTTTGAAAAGGGCTGATGTTTTTGGTCGTATTGAGTTTTTCTTACTAGGATGACATAACAAACATCAAAATTAATTCTAGTCTATTTGAATTGTTTCAAATTTCATAAGTACCATAAGGAGTACTAGCTGGCTCTTTAGGTTCTGATGAGTCTGAGGCGTTCCATGTGATGTAGCTGCCATCATTGTGTGAGCTTATGAATTCAGTTCCGTTTTTGTGCCATGTCAAGTACTCCAATTGCTGTGAAAAAAAAGTTAAAAAACATTTATACCCACTATTAACTCTAGAGGTCAGTGCTTTTGAAGAAAAGCTTATAACTGACCAATTATAGTTAGAAATTAAAAGGTTAACTCACTCTTTTTTTGAAGCTTTTATCATGTGTGCAAAGCAGATTCTCCAACCCTACCCCACAAATACAGTGTCTGAATTTTGACAAGTTTTCACCCTGAAAATCATCTCTTGGCTCTGAATGAAGTTATACAAGATTCAGTACATTATGGGTATTAGAAGGACAGCCAACAAAAATTGTTTATTTTCTTTCAGCATTTGCTTCTAATCGATGAGAAAAAGAAATATCCATCTTCTGATACAAGAAAGGAAACAATCCCAAAGCCCACTTGATGCCTTCATTCTAAAGTAGCATTATGACAATACCATGCACAGATGATCACAGTCTTGGACAACACTATCAACAGCAGAAAAATGAACCCAAACTGAATGTTACAAAGTTTACAGTTATTCAAACACTGGTCTTTACGACACATCTGATCATGGTCTGACAGTTGTATGCAATAAAGAAGAATTTTGGTTGTAATATAGTTACCTGCGTTGCATTGTATGTCTGTTCAGAAGCTGCATCTTTGGTGTTCCACAGAATAATAAGTCCACGGTTGAAGCCAATAAGCACCTGAAAACAACATAAATAAATGAATTGTCTAGTAACATACAGTAACAGATTAAGTAAATGAAAATTGTAGGTTAATGCTTAAAGCCAACTCCACTTATTATAATAATATTGAGAATGAACTTATTAGATTTGTTTTTACAAAATACTCGGATGTTTGTGCAAAAGAGCCACTAGGTATCACCACAAGGGTATTACCTTATCGTTGTCCACAGGGTTTCCTGCAATGGCCTCCACTGCACCAGGATTCACTTTGAAGTCATCAGACACACTGGAACAGTTTGAAAAGAGGCGTCATTAATACATATCAAGTTAGTCACATCATACCTCTTTAAGTTTAAAGGTCAAAATGCAATATTATGACATTTTCCAAGGTACTTAAACATTTTTCACATCTAAATCATTTATGGTATGCAGACTTAATTTCCACTCTTTTAGTTGTCATAGCGCAGACACAATTTATCACAATTCAATTAAATTCACTTCTAAACAATGCAAGTGAAAAATTGGTCCATCATTCTCTAAAACCGGCATTTGACATCCACGTAGCTAGAAAAAAAGCTTTCTCAGACTCAAACACTACCAGCAACATTCAAAATGTTAAAACTTTCATCTCTTAACTTAGATTACTCACTTCTGGATAATATCATCCATGTTGATGACACTGGTTTCTGTTAGGGTCTTGGCATCCAACAGGTGGACATTGCCACCTTCTGTGCCCACAAACAGGGTTGATGAGTCTGTGCTCAAGGTGCATGTTGACATGCTCTTCACTTTTCTGAAGGAAAAATTAAACCCCAAAAAATTGTTTTAAATGTATTATATTGATTATTCAGTTTAACATGATTTTTGACATTTACTTCATTTTTAAAGACAAAAATGTTTTTATCCCCCCCAAAAAAATTATTATAATTCAAAATTAGTAAGTAATAAAATTTAAAAACAAATAGTCTAACTGAATTAAGAACTCTTAACAGAGCAAGGAGAACATTTCAAGTACATACGGAGCTTCTCCACTGAGTTTGACCTCCTCCAGAACGCACACGCCATCACGGTTGTTCAGTTCCCATAGATGAAGAGAGCTGTCACTGCACGCTGAAACCAGACGGCCCTGAAAGAAAAATATTCAAGTTACATCGTGTATATTTTTGACATCATAAAAGCAAAATAATATGTGAAATATTAGTTTTTAATTGTTATTAAATAGCAGGAACTAAAGTGAAAAAATACATTCAAAAGTATGGTTTAAATTCTTTCATTAGAGGGCCTCATTCAAAAACAG
This sequence comes from Bullina lineata, assembly GCA_039654405.1. Taxonomy (NCBI): domain Eukaryota; kingdom Metazoa; phylum Mollusca; class Gastropoda; family Bullinidae; genus Bullina; species Bullina lineata. Next base: position 6,230 of record JBDFRD010146805.1, on the reverse strand, counting down.
CAAAAATGTGACTAGAGGGGATAGACTACAAGGCTGGATTTTACTAATAAACTAACTTTCATTACATGCTACAGATTCATTTAAAATGTTCAATACTATGTTCACTTTAAAAAATTCTGTAGTCATTTCTAAAAGTTCATTTACTATAAAACAAGAGTAACAAAACAGTTTAGTACACAGGGCATTTGAATTTTCTCACAAAGGAGAAGGTGTGAAGTATTGAGACAATACTGAGGTGTAAAATTGGTTGTTGACAAAACTGATTGCCAGTCATGAAAACCGTTTACTATCATGACAATTGTTTAAAATAGGAAATGTTGATGTCCCTCTTGATTTGCTAAAATTAAAAGAAACAAATAGATTTGAAATTTCGCAATTAACTAAAGGGGTGAGGGATTGTTTGAGAAACAAAGCATATTTCAAATACTAAATCAAGAAGAATTAGTGCTATACGTTATACAGATAAATGCATGATAATTATCTAAAGATATAAAGACATGGAATTTTAAGGAACAAACCTCTTCTGGGATGAAGAACATGCTTGTGACAGAAACATCATTGTCCAGTGAAGCAGAAGCTTCAAATCCAGGGGTTCCATAGCTGTTACACAGTCAAGGAATTTATCATTTTAATGGCAAAAAGAACAAAATTCCAACCGGAATCCAGGTTCATTTCACTAAAAAGATACCATTTTGTTTCGTTTTTTGCATTCGGATTTGATTTATCAAGTTAACATTATTATATTTTCTTTGGATGAGTACATGTACTGCAAAAGACAATTTAAAAAATACTGAACTAATCAATAGACCATGGATCAAATTATTGTTAGGTGGGAAAAATTTGACCTGTCTACTCCAACACTGAACAAGAAAAAGTAATGAGCTACAAACACCATTTCTTTTTAAGTTTTCTAACATGATCATCAAATGTTCTGATGTAGAAACATTTTCAGAAAATATTCAAACCTTTACATGATTGTATCAACTAAATGACACAGATTTCAAGCAAGAAAGCACACTCAATAGAAAAACAAAATACACCTTAGATATTATAAACAAGAAACAGTCACTTTGACTAGAAAATGTAGGTTATTATAAAGTGTATTGTCAAACCATCTTTCACTTAAATCTAAATTAATATAGTTGGGTTCAACGTTTCTTTCACGAAAATAGACACAAATTTAACAATTTAATAAGCACAAGCCCCCATAAAAAATTCTAAAATGTTTTTTCCTTTAATTTCAACTTCTTCACAATTGATTTCTGACTTAATAATCAACTGTATTCACATTCTTTAGTAAAAAGTAAAAGACATTTTCAGTAGAATAGGAATTCTCAAAGAACAAAGCAAATCCCTAAATACTAAATGCTCACATGGGCGTACCAGAATAAGAAAAATTTTCTGATAATTTAAAGCGTTTTGTTGTGGTTGTCTGCTGCTTACTCACTCAATTATTGATTATCACATCAGTTGAGCATAGGCCACTATAAAGTTGTGGAAATCACAGGTGATTGACCAAAGCCAAATACAGTACAATAAAAAGTTGACTTACTTTGACTTATGCCTCTGTATCCCCGGAGGAACATAGGGCCAAATAATAAAACGTTAATGATTTAATAATGTCAGCTCTATCAAATTCAAGGCCACTGTCCAGACAATAACAGAGATAACAGAAGATACACTTGTTCATTGATGACAGCCTCCTAACAAGCTTTACACTTACATTCAGATAAAAATGTCCCAGATAAAAGAACCAGTCGTTGGGAAATGAGTATTTGAACCATTCTAATATTGTGTTTAGCTTTGAAGCAAACACATGACAAAAATCCACATCTTCACTAGCCTAAGAAATGTCTATAACCCGATTACAGAAAAAAATGAAAACAAGAACAGACAAAACATGACAAATATTTTTAAAAATAAAGAAAAAGAGAACAGACAACATAACAAAAGTACACAATACACATGATGTATAGTGAGGGGGTGATAAACATTCCATAAAAGAAATACCAGAGGCACTCCTACTCCAAGTTTACAACTGTACACAATGAGACTCAGGATAGGGAGAACTGCATACCTCAGAGTTAACCAAGTGAACCACTGCAGATACAGGAAGGTCAAGGTCACTGGCACATTACCTTTCTCTAAATAGGCCACTGCTCAGTTTTGTTTGCAAACAAGCTTACCTGCACATGTCCATGATCGATATTAGTCATAAAATAAATGATACTAATAAAATGTTTACTGGCTCTTCATTGGTAATCAAATGACTGAAAATATCAATATTATTTATGAATATCCTAAACTATTGCAAAACAAAACCCAAACATTTGGGAAATATTTAACCCTCTTAGTGCTCTATAAAATTTCCAAGAATGCTCAGTTAAAATTCCTGTCTTTTAAAAAATGACACATGAAACTACAATGTACGCTAAAAAAAGAAAGCCACAATCGTGGCCCAACGCACTCAAGAGGTGAAAGACTCATTTCTTTTCCTTACTTATTATCATTCACCGCTAATGATTATAAATAAATACTAATTAAAATGTCCTTTCACGAATCATGTCTGAATCAATATTCAATAATTTAAAAAGCTTTTTTTTTAATTTTTCTGTCATATTCATTGGTTTTCATTTCACAAGTGGAAAAATCAATGTAATTACTATTATCTGTACCTTGAACAATCAATAGTTTTTTTCATTTGTCCATTTGAAAATCGATATTAATATTGTGCAATAAAAAAAATAGCCAAAACCAAAGAGCAGACATTCAGCACTAAAATTCCTTTTCATGAAAAGAAACACAGAAAGGATACATTCTGATGGCTCCAGATTTGGTGCCAATGGCCAATAGTTGCAGCTTTGGATCATATGCCAGAGCGCTTGGTTTACTTGGAAACCCATGTTCAACGCACTGAAATTGGAATGAAGATGAAATTATACACTACAATATGACATTCAATCAATTACATTATGTGATAATATTAATTGTATAAACTATTCCTAACTCCCTCAATAAACTTAAAATCCACTTCAAATAGAATGAGCACTTCTTAAAGGATAAATTGGTACAAAACAAAAATTAGTACTTCAATATTCCTTTTTAACCTCAGCTAAAGTTTAATGATGAAAACATAAAAAATACAATTAGGACACAGACTTATTAATACCTTTTTGTCTTCATGACATCATGCTAGGTATCTACAGCAAACTTTTAAAAAATTGCATGTGAATTTTCCCATTATCTTTACCCCTTTTTTTTAACGGCAAGGATGAGGTCACAATAGAGCGACAAGTGTAGGCTCATTAAGGTTTCACTATGATTCTGATATCAAGATCCCTTAGTGACAAGTGTAGGCTCATTCATAAAGACTGATTTATCATTCTGATACTGATACTGTGGTCCCGTTGCAATAAAGTGTAGGTTCTTGCTGAGCTATGATTCTGATATCGGGGTCCATGACCAAACTTACTGAACAAAGGCTCACATGTTGAGTAACAGTTACAATAAAGGCAGTCTTCACATGACAAAGAATTATGAATCTTTCTTGGGATGCATCTGTGACTAGATCTATCCTGTTAAGGGTTACCATACATCCGTTGCCCTAACCCATTTATTTTATTATTTCTTTAGACATTTTGTACAAGTTGTAAAATCTAGCTCTATCTTTAACCCTCTTCTTTCTTAGATTCTTGCATATAATTTATAAGCACAAAATCTTTTCATTTTGATTTTTAGTAAGTATATTAGTATACCCAGTAATGTAGGCTATGTACAGAGCACATGATTTGATAGTCCTCCCTCTTTGATAGATCTAGACTCTAGGAGATATTACATCCGTGTTTGTTGCCAAATTTCTTTTGCAGACGTCATGATGCAATTAATTTTAATTTAAAAATTTGATGCAGTCCTTAAGACATTTTTTCTGCATTTCATTTGTAAAGATTTCTCTAGAGATCTAGAATCTAGATCTAGAATCTAGATTCTAGATATCCATTTATAATACTGAACATTTAGAAAATTGTAGATTAAAGGAAAGGATTAATCTGCCTTCTTTACTTTTATGTTTTTTAAACCATTGATAGGCTACTTTTTATAGATCTAGATCTAGATTCTACTTTTTTTTAGACAGTACACTACAGTGAGTACTGTTGCGTGACTAATCACTAATCTAGTGATAGTGCATTAGACTTGTTGCAAGCAAGTGCTTGAGTCAGTCATAAGTTATCAAAGATTTATATCGCAGGATGTGGAATGATTTCATCACTAGATTCTAGATCTATCAGTCATCGGATAAAATAATAGATATCTAAACTGTGCGTCAGCAGTTGCCCGTTAGTACTAGATCTAGTCAGTATGACACATTATGAATGACTCATCCTGTCTGTTCAAAATGGCCGCGTCCAGGCTTTACACAAAGCTGCCAGAATCCAAACAAAAGGTTCTCACCTTCTGGTACTTGAAAAGCTCTTTCTTGAGGCGCTCTCTCTCCTCGCCCTCTTTGGGCGGGTGCTTTTTGAAGAACTTCAACATCGCTCCTTACAGATGACAATCTGCAAAATAAAAGAATTGATCACTCGCGCGTCGCTCCCCTGAAGCACTTGAATCTCACTGAATTTCCCAGCAGTAGCCCGTGTGTGTGACGTGGGTTTGTTTGCATGAGTTCGAAGCGTGGGAAAGCGGTCGATTCAAAATGATGAGCATTCGAAAATAACATGAAAATTAATAACTTAAATAACAAAAACAAGTGCACATAGTTAAATCCGCAACGTTAACAAGTAATCCCATACCAAATGCATACAGCTTGCACACAACAGTAAAACACGCACTGGTGTGAAAAGAAGCGGTGTCGGTGAATCCCACAACTGTGAATCGTAGAGGAAGTGGAGTGCGTGCGTGCGTACGTTCACGAAAAGAATACGCGATTATTCCGCCAAATGTTCAATGGGGAGAACAAAATAGCTTTTGGAACCAATAAAACACAACCATAAGTCCATTCAATTGTGACTGTTGCCTCAAAGTTTGATGCCTATGCCTTTGTACTCATATACACAGAACTAATATCTGAACTATATCTCAACTGCGGAAGCATCAATGAGCTGCAATGAGGTTTCTTTTTCTGTGTATCTGGGCTGCCTCGACAGCCGACGAAGGACCGACCGCTCCGCTGCTGTCGAGCAAGCAGTGAAAAGCAGCTCGACCAGCGACATCAGACAGCCGCATTTATGGCACTATTTTTCTTCAACAAGAAGCTTGGGAGGGGGCACGGGGGAGGGGGTCTTTCTGTTTGTGCGGCGGGGCAGGGGCACATGGAGGTTTTCACTGGCCTATATTTATTTGGAAAGCTTGGAATCCTCGAGCATAGGGTCGACGGTTATAAGCATAAAAGGAAGACAAGCCCCTGGGCCCTGTGTAAATAACGGCATAGTGAACACCGTCGATGAGAGCTTTACTGGGTGGGACAAATTAAAAATAGTTAAGACCCCTTACAGAGGGGGCCCAAATAAATATGCGTATTCAGCATTGATGTCACAATGTAAAACTGACACAGGTGACGACAAACAACAAGAGTATATGAAGAGCATATAAATAACTCAGACGGTCCAAATGAATTTTCCTTTTTTTTTCCCTCGCCTGTTTTGTTGCATATAAATAAAATTGGTATTCTAATAAGTTGTTGCTGCTGTTGATACTGTCGGTGATGGTGGTGGATGGGTGGGTTTGGAGGGGAAAAAAAAGGGGGGGGGTCCAGCTATGTTAATGGCGCATTCATTTTTGTTGCACGCATGCAAACATGGAAAGAGCGGACAGGGTATTGTAATCGTAAGTTTACCATAAACGTTTTCCTTTTTCTTAATCAAAAGTGAGCCGCCCCTTATAAAAAAAATGGTTTCTTTTCTCTAATCTTTGTTACATGATGATACATAATGATTTATTGGAATTAACTTTCAGTTGAGTTTAGAAAAACATAGCCGCTCTCATCTCATCTCGCTTCAAGAGCTTCTCATCATTGATGTGACCTGCTCTTATTTGTATAGTTCAAACAAAAATCTTGAGGTCTTCTTTCCTGCGAAACGCATAGAGTATACATACTTCATCTCTATCGGTCTTGTGCAGTTGCCATCCTAAAGTAAACATGAAATACGCACAGTGATGTGCTCTCTCTCTCTCTCTCTCTCTCTCTCTCTCTCTCTCTCTCTCTCTCTCTCTCTCTCTCTCTCTCTCTCTCT
>JBDFRD010146694.1:0-12490 GCA_039654405.1 Bullina lineata | reverse complement strand
TACAGATGCAGCACCCCCTGCAATTGGACCTGTTGGACCTGCTCCGTAAAAGGTGCAGTATTTTATTGACCTTAACTGCAAAGTGTGCCTTGTAATTTTTTTTCCTTCCCCTTCATGAAGGCACAATATATAAGAGAATGTTAAGTGTTATCATTGTTGCAGTTGCTTTCCATTATGCATGTTTAAAACGTGAAAACGACATGCTTGTCAGTGGGACTTTGGTCTTTATGAAACATACCGTCTCCACAAATATGTTATCACCAATTTTCAGTTGATTTTTCAACTTAGTAAATTTCCCATTATAAATCCACATACCGTCCAATACGCATTTTGTCTTTGGAAGTTTGCGATTGGCCATTGAATTGTAAGTTCTAGCCCAATTTACGAAGCATATGATGGGATGGGATGGAATGACAGGCACAACTAGGCGTTGGCTAGTGGTTAATGATTTGAGATTTCTTCAACACCTTGACCATGCGGACAAAAAATGACAAAGTATGTGCTACGAAGGGCAAATTTAAATTGCGATAATGCTGTCTTCCATGCATTACACTCACAATCACAGTCCTCACAGCTCATGTACTAGGTGAGAGGCTGGAATTGGTTGGGGGGTTAGGCAATGTTGCCCATAAATTGCTGGAAGCTGCAGTATACGGAGTGACATTACGTTCACAAACTTACTACATCTAGATACCCTATTTTATGACTTGAGAAACATCTGGCGGACCGAATTGCTCAAAAATTTATTTGATTTTTGGCGAAATGTAACAGGAAACTTTTCGCAGTAATGGTTAACCAGCAGATTTTGTTACAAGAATCCATGAAAAGGTTTAAAGAAAATGTAGGGAAAAAGAGTTGGGGCAGCTTCTTTTGTTCAGGAAATCCATGAGTTTGATGAATATGCATTGGTCTGTATTCTTTTCATTTTTTCTGTTTACTTCAAAGGATTTATAATACAACAGAAAATACTTAAATTAGAAAATGAGCCCAAAGTTAGTTTTATAAGGACACAAATTTATATGCAATGTTTTTCTTTACTTCGTTTTCTTAATTGCAATTGAATGATATTGGCAATTGAAAAAAGGTACCAATAATATAATATGCAGACATGCCAATTTTACGGGTTTGGTGTAAGAAATTACGGTGAGGATATATGCCTCATTGCCGTTGCATTCTTCGTTCTGTAGCGTTAAAATTCCTCGTTTTGGTCTTCATTTTACTGCGAGTTCAGCTCGTGATTACTCCAAGCCTTAAAATGGGATTTGCCTGTCTGTATCATGTAATGGTATTGTAAGGTAACATGCATGTTCATTCATTGTTGTCATTGTTTCTAACTTTTTTTTCATTTTTCCTTTTCAGCCTGGACCTGTCAGATTTTACAGAACTATAATAAACTCAATGAAGAGTTGATATTTGTTTCTGTTTTATTATATTTGTTTCATGTTTGTGTAATTAGTTACATCAAAAGCTTGAGAAATATATTTTGTCCTTCATACAGTCCAGTGCATTTGAAGTTGCCAAAGCAATTTAAAGTTTTGTTATCATGGAAGTATCTAAAACCAGATTCTCTGTTTTTGTATTACACCAACATCCTTTCTGCACTGACCAATTCATACAAGGTTGTGCAATAAAATGTGATTTTGTTTCCATAATTTCATCCACCCATCCCTGTGTCACAGTGACTTGCCTGGGAAAAAAATGAGGAACTTGGAAAAAAGAGACAAATAAAAAGATTGAATCAATAATATACATTAATAATATGGCTCTTTTCGTCTTTCACAGACGATCGGAGCAGCTATATCGCTGCTCTGCGTGAGCACCCTCTTACTAAGAAACGCTTTGCCCAGAGGCGCTGCTCCTCTGTCGATCATACTAGTTTTATTTCAAAGGAAAGACAATGGTCAATACGTTTGGAACTAGTCTGACGGTCATGGGTAGAATGAAAATTCAGAAATTTTGCCCGTACACCAGCACTTGCCTCCCCATTACTCTTGTACAATTTTAGACTGTCAAGGGATCTTTAACGTGGGTAACGCACAAACAGGATCTCCAATTTTATAGCTTGTCGCCAATGGAGCTCGGCGTTCAGACTCTGCATTACCCAGTTGGAGCCATGGGTGAATAAAGATAAAAGTTTGCAGAAAAAATCTTGCCACTTACGGGGTCCCATGTGCTCAGAAAGTGAACGCCTTACTGATTGAACTTATCTGCCCCTCCATTACATACATTACGTGTACATTAAACCTCCGATATAGCCTAGCTAGATTTCGGGGACCAACCTAATTGTCTTCATTGAATACAAAGTCATGGAAACCGTGACTAGACTGCACATGTAAAGCATTGTCTCAATTTAGTGGGCATGTTTCTTCACCGCCTAGGGTTTCAGCACAATAAATTAAATTTCATCAGTCCAATTAAATTGAACTGGCATACTGGCAAACAATAGGCCACCCCCTCTCAATTTCACTCTCCTGAGGCCAAGGCTAAGCCTAGAGATCTACACGCCTTATTTAATCTCCACTTGATGCGATAGCGTTGGCATCTGTTGAGTTGGGATTTTTCTACGTAATAATAACTCAGGAATTGCCTCAAAGAGAATAGATTTAATTTGTCTCCACGCGAGGACCTGATTTAAAAAAGATAGCCACAAGGCTGGTAGATTTTGGTACTCGTTCAATCCGAGATTATAGAAGGAAACAGAAAAAAAGGGGACTTTTTGCCCTTTTCAAGGCAAGGTCCTGTTGGATTCGAGGTTCACTGTATTGATCAGTTTCTCTATTAGAATGGAGAGTGAAGGGTATAAATCAATACATGTATATGATGTAATTGCTTTCACTGAATTGTTTCACATGCACACTAGGGCACATTTTCAAAATTGATCTTTTTTAATTCCTGTAGAAACTGACAGATTTGACTGAGCAATATCGCATTGGGGAAAGTTTTTCAAGAAATTTGTTTTTTGTGGGAAGGTCACAATTTAGATTTGAACATAAGTGCACAATAATTTTTAACATTTGTGATGACAAAGTAACCCATCAATTTTTTTTCTTGTATCACTATCATAATTTTAAGGGCAAGTGATTTATGTTGTGGAAGTCTACTATGGACAATCTCGTTCAATATTTCAAGTAAACAGAAAAAAATCATATATTTTTATACCCTTACTTAAGTTAGTTCTTGTCAAAGTAAAGTTTACAAATTCTAACAAATGCCATCGTGTTTTGATTAGAATGTACATTTACTTATGCATCCAATAGTGCAAAAAAAATTGTCAAAATGCATAAGGCAAGAGTTCATTTAGCAGAAAAGTTGAGAATAGAAATCAACTTTCTACCAGTAGGTCCTACATGTAGGCCTACTTTAATTCTCTCATATGTAACAGTGGCTGTTAGCCATTCAATTCACTGGTATGTTGACAACTGAATGCATTCTTATTCCAAAATTATTCATTGTTCATCTTTATATCCTTCAAAAAACAATTTATACGCCTTTTGAATCATTTTCTTTTATCATGTAAAACTTTTCAATTTTTTTCTTTACATTCTGAACAAATTTTAATAAATTGCTACAAGACAAGTAAGATTAAGTGTAATTCTAATGTGAAATACATGTAGTAATGTACAAGTGGCGTGTTTTCTGCAACTGCAATTAATGCAAAGCTTTCTTTGAAAGGAAAACAGAATACATGTACAAAAGTGAGATCTTTGTAGCAGCATTTGAATACATGTATTAGTTATTAGCTATATTTTATTATTGATATGAACCATAACAATGAATTAGTAGGCTATGCTTTCACACCAAAATGGGTAAGCTGCAAACGACACGCAGCATAGATTCTAATTCTAGTGATTTCACACCGCAGTTGTGGGTGGCAAGTGGCAGGCGGTCAGCACACACGTGTTATTAGTGTTACATTTACACATGTATTTCTTTCACAAGATGTCTTCACCGGATGATGATGATGTTATAATCGCTCTGATGGCCCAAAGAAAACTTTTCAGCAATTTGACTCTATGCCTTGTCTTGTTCATCCTTTGAGCTGTAGGCCTACTCATGTAAAGACATTGTAATTAATGTAATATACAATGTATTTCATATCAAACGTCTGTAGTTTTCAATAGTTTGCACAAATTGTACGATGAACGCTTCACTTGCCACGTTGGTTTGAATGTGGGCTAACACTACATGTGTACTAACAGAGAATCTGATTCAGTTGAAACAGGGTTCTGCAGTTGACTCTTTGGAAATACACATGTACATGTAACAAATAGCATTTGAAAAAATTGCCAATATCTGTGTTTCATCAAACACATTAATGTTTTTTTTTTTGTTTTGTTTTTTTAAGTGTTGTGGGAAGCTGCTTTTATTTCAGCTTCATGCATTAGCTCCACCTTTCGAGAATCGCGTCTAGGAGATTGAAAACTGGCTTTTGCAGCAGTTAAATAAAATACAATGTACGTCACAGTATCATGCAACAACTGTATGTCATTGTGGGTTTTTATCTTCATTTTTGCTACCAAAGGTTTAATTCACCAGTTGGCCTACTGGTACAAGTACAAGTACCACAGAATAACACTAACAGACACAGTGCTGAAGAAAGCCCATTCCAGTCCACTTCCCAGAACTCCTGGATTACTCACTGCTCAATTATCGCTGTACATTACGTCTCTCATACTTACAAAAAACGCAATCTCATTTCTGCAGTGGGGAACATACTCTTTCTTATGCAGTAAAAACTATGTAGGCCTACCCTGAGCGATCGGAACATGAGTTGTGTGTGATTGGGTTGTAGTACTAAGTGTACATGCAAAGACACAGAATTCCGTCCATGTGTTTGAGTGAAGGAAAAGTAAGGCTTAAACAGAACAATTTAACAAAAAGGACTTGATCAAGATCTGGTTACTGTGCACCCTTCTCACAAAATTCAAAATGTCAGCGCATGTCAATGTCATGAGGTTAAAGGATGGGTCTGTATGGGGCCGGCCACACACGATTGATTAAGGCGTTATGACCTACTAGTGCTATTGCTAAGCTGAGTGAAGACTTGGGGTTCTTAATGTAAAGGCCCACAGTACATGTATAGGCTTACTGGCAAATAAATAGGGGGCCCGTGAGCCATGGGGTGTTCATAAAACGTAAAACAACTATTACTACATGTAGTATTACTATTACACTATGTACATGACGTACTACATGTGGATCTGGTTTTTCTAAGCTGCAAAATACTACATGTATGTATATATGTGTACAAAGTAGTACAATGTGCGTGTGAACTGTTTCAGGCCCAACAAATTCACCTGCACCCATTGTCCTTCCTACAGTAGGCAGGAATCCAATTTTTTATTTGTTTACAGCTCACAGAATAATTGCTGAATATGTTCAACCTTTGCTTTTAATTTTTTGAACTACATGTGTGTATAATTATAATAATAATGTACCATGTGCAATGGAAGATGCAGGTTCATTTTGATTCTTTTTGCTCTATCTCCTCGATTGACTTTCAGTGGAACTTTTATTTAACTGAAGTCCCAACTCAAAAAGGTGGAAAGGCAGAATAATTGAATAATAGATAATATACAGTGCAATTATAATCTCTTTGGATTATTACTTGGCTAGGTACTAGGTAAATGGAAAGACCAAGGTGGACTTACAGTACAGTGCCTGTAATTTGTTCATCTGATCTCAGAATCTCAGTAGACTGATAATAATTATAACTGAAATGCTAATCATTGCTCATCTTCGAATGCGTTTGCTACTGCTACATTAGTACATGTACAGTACATGTAGTAACTTCTCCTTTTGATTCAGCAGTAGGTAATTATATTCCAATGTCTGTGCGCAGTTCATTTTTTTTAGTTTATCCTTGTAGTCACATGTGTACACGTACACATATTTCATTTGAATGTGGCAATGACAATGGCGGCTATGAAAAAAAGGCACAGAACAGAATCAATTAAAAAAACAAAAAAAAGAAGGAAAAACTAGAAGGCTGCAATTTATTAACCTTTATTCTTTCATAAATTCAGTGCTGTGGGCAAATGGTATTACAGAAGTTACAAATATTTCCTGCTCTTTGTCTTTTCGGCAAACCTACAGTTTATCTTGAGCCAAAACCCAAAGAAGACTGAAAATATACAAATAATATACAAATACCGGTACAAGATATATATTTGTATAAATCAGTAAACAGCAAAACCAAGAAGCCATTCAGAGCAATCATTCTATTGAGTTTGTTTGCCAAATGATTAAATACTTTCAAAATTTCTTGCAATGCTTTACCAATAGACATGTTGTAAAGAAATATCTTGCTTGCAGTCACGTGGCCACTTTCTTTTAGTTTTAGGCACTTCACTTCTCATACCTAAGTACCCACAAAGCATGTTTCCTCAAGTCATTTCAGGTAGTGGTATTTACATCTAACAACTTGTACACATTAATACAACTTAAATGGTTTGTAAAACAAGTCTATGGCTGACTAAATACTCATACATTTTTTTTTAATTAGACCTTTGGGAAAGGGGTGACTTCTCATTTTTACAATGATAGCACTTGATCAAAATTATGATCACTTTGATTGCGTTTCACATTCATATACACAGAAACAAAGGGCAACAGTTAAAATATACAAAAATATTTCAGTGAAAAGATTGCACTATCATGTTAGAAATATTTACTCTAAGAATAATATGACATGACACAATAGACGGATGTGACATATAAAATATATACAGTTGACTCACAGGTGAAGAAGACGAGGGGAATACACTGTTACTGTCGTGTGCAGGGGGTTTACAATCTAGGTACTTTTCTGTAACAACAATGCAACAAACACTGAGAACTGTTAGAAAATAAGTGCCAGCGAGTATAAGAACAAAACATTTTACCAAGTGGTTTCAACTTGATGGAGAAATGAGCAACAACAAAAATATACACACACAAATATTCTTACACATTCCGAGTTGCAACATTATTCTGGTGTGAAAACAAAAGATCAGCTGTAAGGGAACACATTTTCTCAATGGTGATATATATCGTTTGTACCATACAGTCTGAACAATCACTGAACATATATTGTCTAGCTCACTAGGATTTCCCGTATTTCACATTCCTTGTGAGATTCAAATTTCAGTCAAAAGTAACAGAATTAGGGCCCAAGATCAATAACAAAAAAATGAATAAAAGCTGAACCTGCGCCAAACCTTCTAGCTAAATCACCCAAATCCATTTTCCCATTTCAAAGGTAGTAACGTAGTATTAAAGAACTTGCACCTTTAATTCCTACATAAGACTGAAATTCAGAACTGAAACAACTTATGATGATCAAACAGCGTGCTCCTCCATCCCGAGTTTATAAGTTTTTATTTTACCTTTAAATCCACTTAAATTTACGTAAAACACATTGTGTAGGCCTACTTCTATAAACAGGATCCATGAAATCCTAAGGGGGCAATTTTGCCTTTTGAAAAATAGTAAGTAAAAAGTGTGGTTTACAAAAATTTAATACTGTAATAATGCTGGATACATGAACACTTTACCGTACCAGGTCAGCCTGTATGTTACTTCCATCATTGCCTATTTGACCAGCCTCAGCTTCAGAGCTAGTTCCGGTGGCTTTGTACTGTACTACATTTACTGCTGTCAGCCATTCAGATACAACAGTAAAACCAGACTGTGCGGTTTCATCAATAAAATGATATCAATAGAATACAGAGGACAGAGTGAAGAGGGAAATTCCTTTCTCCAACTATCTGAATGTACAGTCACAATTAGTATAAGCCAGGTGTTAAATTTTAAGTCAACCCAGAGTTCATACATTTTTTTTGGTCAGGGATGTTGAATTTTATTGCTGACAATGCACTCCCTTTAAGTGTAAACATGCACATTTCTTTCATTATGTCGCCAACCACCAAAGTACACTGTACAATGACTGAACAATGTTATTTTAAATCTGAGCAAGCTGACATGGGATAATCAAAAGGTCACCTAAAAATGTGTATACTGTATTATTGTAAATGCATTCAGATAAGTTACCTAAATATCATTAATTCTATCAAAAATACTATAGATTCTGTAGGCAAATAGCCCATTTACCAAAGTCATCAATGGAGGTATACACCAATTGTAAGCCAGTTAGAAAAATTTGACTGTAGTAAAGCAATAAAAGTAAATCTTCAGCAGTAACATTCTTTGGTTAAAAAGGCCCCAATTGTGTTTTTCAGCTGTATAAAACAAATGATGCACCATCAGCTAGTTATGCCGATTTCAAATTCAGTCTCTTGGCTCTGACATGAAAACCAACAGGAAGACAGATCACGTAAAAACATGTTCTTAGTTGTAAAGGTTTAACAATTTTCAAATGCAAAAATTCACAGCACCATCCTCGTTTGATGAAAACACATACTTTTCACAAAAAGTGAAGTCAGACGTAGAAAATAAATGCAGAGTATGATATATATATATATATATATATATTTATATATGTATATATACATTGAAAGGCATCCTCCGGTTTCACAGCACCAAATCATCTTCCGAATCTTTAAAATACAACATGAACGTACCCTTAATTGTACCACACAATAATGTACTTTTCTTTCAAGTGTCGCGCTTTACTGCACAAATACAAGAAATAAAACCTTTGGTCAAAAACAGCTTCCTCAGTTGCACCACAAATATGTGTATATATATATATCAGTAAAAAAAAAAAAAAAGCCCTTTCTCACAACACTTCATGTTAGCCTATCAAGGTCAAAGTAGTCATGTCTCAAAATGTATATCACAAGTGTTGGCGAAACACACATTATGAGGGCTGAGGTCCTCAAACTATATAGCATGCAGTAGGTAACGATTGTCGATTTCAGAGCAGGCACATGCTTCAGCAGTGGAACCCCTTGTGGTTTCATGTCTGTGTAAGTGTGAACACAATGGGGCTATTTGCATAGCTCAGATTTAGGGGTTCAATCAGATCCATATTTTCCAGAAGCCATAAGTTAGATATTATAATTTACACATCTTATCACATAAAATGTTTGTTTCAAAAAGAAACACAGTCATGACGTGATGAGCATGAATCACTGAACAAAAATCAGTATCAACAATCTCATTTTTGTTGTTGAAAACGTTTTTAGAGGCAATCCTAACGCCACAGTACACACCTCATGGGTGATTCGTTTAGGTTCTTCTTATTCTTTTGTTGACCTTGTCATTTTTTGTCTTCTCAACAGCCTTCGCTGAAAGTCTAGATGGTTGACAGAGAATATTATTCACTTGTAAATGGGTCATAATTTCATGCACACATTCCAAACAACATTGATGATTGACAAATGTTCACACTTTTCAGAGCATATAACATTTGTGCTATCTGTGAATACACAAAGCATAAAAACGAAAATATAAAAAGAGAACCGAGAATACAACAAAATCAACATCTCGTTCATAGTTTTAATGAACACTGTCAGGGGAGGGAATCGTCACAAACTTCAGCTCTCACTTCTAACATTTATCAGTCTCTCTTACTGTCTCTCTCCTTCTTCCCCTTCTGACTACTGTGCTGTGACCCAGCCTTACACCAAACAAGCAGCCCATCCATTCTCCCATAACCCCTTACACTTGCCATAGCAGCAAATGGTTGGTACTGTCGTCCCTGCCAGCCCCTTCATTCGCTGCACTGTTGCGGAAATCCTCGTACCCGTCCCCTCCGCTGATGACCAGCATTCTGCTGGCCATGGTGCCAGTTGTGGCCGCCATAGACGAGCGTCGGTGGATGTCCTGGATACTGAAACCACCTGACCTCTCCACTGTGCCCTCCCCAGTGCTGTCCTTTGAACCTGCAGTGTCTCCCTTGGAGGTGGCAGTACTGCTGAGCTCAACACTAGTGAGGAATCTCACATGGCCAGTGTGGCCGTACACCAAGCCTGAGGGAACAAATTATAAATTATATCTTTTTGTCTTCTACTACAAAGGGTCTTCTTTTCATGTAATTGTCGTTTTTGTTTCGCTTATAAGACAGTAATTGTCGATACGTCTCGATTTTGTTTTATTTTGTGACATTCTTACCATAAGAAGTCTTCAACCTCATTGTTACTTTTTTGACTTGCTGAGGGAACAAAGATGCATTCACAAGTTGAGTGGCCAATCAACCGTCTTTACAATAATTGAATTCAAGAGAACTTCACTAGAGTGGCAAAAACATAAAAAAAATAAGCATACATTAACCACAGTGGTATGGCGGCTGGATGGTAAAAGCATTGGATTTCTAACCCAAGGTACCAGGGTTTGACTCCAGGTGATTGTGTTGTGTACTTGGGAAAGACATTTTATACCATTTTCCCTCTCCCCACCCTGGTGTAAATTGGGTACTCTGGCATTTTCTGCCATGATAGTAACCTTTGACAGACTAGTATCCTGTATACGAGATGATGTAAAAATCATCTATTCTGCTTCAAGCTGCCAAATCCAGAATAAGCTCCAGCCCTATCGGCCGGCATCAAAGGCCTTGAAGGAACTGTACTTTTATATTTCCATTATCAACAAGGCTGATGAGCAACAATTCAAAAAATGTTGGTGACAGAAGCCGGAAGTATATAGAAATATAAAAATTTTCAGTGTTCATTTCTGTGTCTTTTTGTTCTTTATGTATTACTCAAACTAGGAAAAAAAATCCCCCAAACTCCCAGACATAATACATTCTCTTACAGATTTCTTTAAAGCCTAGAACCTTATCATGGTGGATGAGCCTCATATTCTATCGCAGACAGGAATTATGGGCTTATTATTATATCATCACAATACAGACGAACTTGAAAAAGTACCAAGTCTACATTTGTGTTTACCTGTGACAGCTGGTGTAGCCAGGCTCCCCCTGGAAGTGGTGGATGTGATTCGAGGGATAGGAATAGTGAGGACAACCCCAGCACTTGTTCCTACCCACAGCAAATCTTTGCACACCAGGAGGGCAGTGATGCGTAGACATGCAGCTTTGTGTTGTCGAATGATATCATCAGCAGCTGAGGACAGATTTTCCGATGAACATTTGTTTTTTACCAAAGTAAGTTAAAAGGGAACAAGTCTTCATGCCGAGTCTTTTCTAGAGAGGCATTATGCTTTCAGTAATTAAGACTCAAAGTCAAAGTAGTTGACATTCTTATCATCGTCAATGAACTCTATGTCAGTCCACAGTCAGACTTTGAACATATGACTTGCTGAATTAACAAATAAAGTAATGGGCTTAAAATATATATATATATAATAATTCATACGGCAGGAATAAAAAAAACTTGTCACGTACATTTTGATACTAAACATTGTTTTCTTCTCAAAAGCACTGTCAAAATATAATAATATTCTACGTGAACCAATTTGTCTATCTATTCACAGAAAGATTAAAAAAAAAAAAGAAAACCTACACTGAAGTTTTTGGGACACAGCTTGGGCAATGGAGACTTCGAGGAGAAAGTCGTAAGTGACAGCATGAAAGAGGGCAACTTTGGAAGTCTGCTGTGAGGCCACCCACACTCCTTGACCAGAGCTGACCATGCACTGTACAGCACGGCTTGCGTCAGGGCTCACTTGGAAAGAGATCTGAAAGGTGAAATAGCTCTTGTTATCATTAATTGTGCTGATGGATTCCATAGACTCTATGCATAATCAAAATCTGAGAGTTTATTCATTTTCTCTCCCCATAAATAAAGGCAACAATAAGATTACATAGAAATTTGTCTGTTCGCTTTATGAATGCTATGTGATGGACAAAAATACATTCCACATCTGATTTAAATTTTACCACACAAACCAGCCTACTTTGAAACATATTAAAAACAACCTTGGAAAAGAAACCAAATGCAATTGTGTTTATGTACCTATTACTACTATTACTATTACGGTTTGGCTCAACTTTTAAGATGAAACATGGTTATTTCCATGAAAAAAAAGTTTGGTGCCAATATAATGCTGTCCTTGAGCACATGAGACAATACCTCAAGCTGCATCACAGTTAAAGTAACAAGCACTAATACACAGATTCGATTCACTGTAAGTATAAGTTGAACTTCATTTAAAGTTTTCCACATATATTTTAAAAAACAGAAATGTGTTCGTGAAAAGAAATGAATAGGCTCATGAATAACAAAGAGAAAGCAAGTGAACTTGGTTTCGAGGTAGCACATCCACATTCTATTCTGAGTCTTGGATTATCTGAATGCATACCAGTTAATAATTTCTAGTTCTTTTACGTCAACAATCAATTAGTTTTAAATAAAGGAACTGTTGCACACAAGACCAAAAGATGCACTGAGTTTACTTGCAATAACAGATGAAAACACAGCAACACAAAGACAATCAAGTGTGAAAATATTCCTCTGGCAAAGTTAAAACTCCTAACACCTATTCTTTGTTTCAGAATAGATAATATACACTCTTCACAAAAAGTTAAGGACTACTTTTCTTGTTTTGCCGAAATTGCAGATTTTCAAACACGCCAAGCATGCTGCGT
>JBDFRD010146584.1:0-12491 GCA_039654405.1 Bullina lineata | reverse complement strand
TCTTACTCTGTGTCACTCCTGTTGTGTGTCATTTACTTTTGCATATTCAGCTTCACAGCAGCCCTCATTTTTTCATTTAAAAAATTCCACTTGATTAAAATATGTTATTTTGCCACTGCAATGTAGAAGAGAAAAACAGGGCTTAAAAAGATGAAGAACGAGGTCAAAGGCTGCTTACTCTGAGAGTGGATTGCGGTGGAGGAGGAGGAGGCATACGATAGCTAACATGATCTCTATAGCTGTGTACTTATTTGTCCACAGATCAGGATGGAGCTGAGCCAAGTGGAAACTCTGTAGCTGCCATGAACCTTCTGCGTCTCTCCGCTATGCTGGGAAGAACTGATTTGCATGGCATGGCTGTAAGGATCTTTAAGGTGTTTTCTGAAAGGCTAGAGAAAGTGCCCCTTGCCCTTCCTGAGCTGGTTTGTGCTCTACGATTTTATTATGCAGGCTCTAAACAGGTGAGGCTATTTTTGAAATATGTGCCAATAAATGGAAGCTTCTCAGAATATATAGAAGATTTACATTACTTTTTGCGTTTGTATTTTGGAAGGTATAGCGTGCGATGTTTACATATATCCATTGAACTGTGAAACTAATCTATTAAGTCGGGTCTTCTTTACAAGCAACAGATAACAAGGTATAAGTAAAGTGCAGACAGAACCTGTATTTTTCTTAGAGAATTTTAACATCAGTAGCCTATGGCTTCTACCTGAATCAGCTCTTTTGCTGAGTGCGCAACTCTACTGGGCTAAGTAACAGCCAGGCCCTATACATGAATATATATCATTGATATATAGATCATTGATGAAGAGCCTGCCAAGCCAGCTTCCTATAAGGTCTGTTGATTACTCGGACTTGGCTCACAGTTCATGCTGGAGTTTTTTTAGCGGGCCACTCATGTACGTGCCTGGACTGGGGTCAGACGTCGCGCCGCAACCCAAGCCTGGCCTGGTTGGATTTTTGTTCACACACACACGCTGCGGCCTCACCCGGGTACTCCTGCTAGCCGCTCATTTCAGCTTATCTACTGAGTATTTCTGGACTGGTTTTTCAGAGGGGTTCCTGAAAATGGGTCACCGTATTGATTTTATAACAAATCTGCTACTCGTTCAGCGGAAATTCATTTCCCCCAAACTGGCCATAAGTTCGGGAGGAGCGAACATAAATTTCCCCGAAGAAACCATAAATTTACTGTAATTGCAGGGTTGCCACGTTTGCCCGAGAGAAAAGTGTAGTATCAATATAATACGTGTATGTACTTTTGTCTACATTCAAACTACATTGTGTAGCCAATGTGTAGCTACATTGTGTCACAGATTTGGATCTTCAGAAGACTGGCTAGTTCCATGTTTCTACTGCTCAAGAATATGCTCGGAACTAGAGAAATCTAGAGGCACGTAAATTTCCTGAAATCATCGCATGAATATAGTGTTTGGTATCAAATACATGTATATGGTAAATTAGACAGTCGATCATAATTTGATGTGGAAATAGCAAAAAAAAAAAAAAAAAAAAATGTTTTTGCTTCGCCACCCCCTCAGACCCGAGGCCGCTGGCTAGGATTTATGACAAGCCGAACATTTCTGGACCCACGCCGGACCCTATGCCTGGGCCCATGGAATCTGCCACACACGCATGGTTTTTCGACGGTTTTGCAAAACCGACGCCAGGCCTGTGGCCAGGCACGTACGTGAGTGGGGCCCTTTAAATACCATATATCCACTTTGTATCGAAATTAAGTCATCAACACAAACTGATAGTCTGGAGCTTCTAACGCTCTTGGCTTGGTATGGATATCTACATAAGTCGCGACAATAATGCAATTAAAAAAAACCACAGCACACATCGAAGCTGCTACTAATGGCTTCCTTTTAACAAAAAGGCAGTTCGAGGGATGATCAGATATAAATCTCCCAGAGTATGAAAGAGTGTTTCGATTGTCATGAAACTTTCTGGGTTTGAACATAATCCACGTTCATTAGGGTGTGCAAAAAATTGAAAATTTCTGTCTAGATCTAATAGTGTTGATGCTGTTGAGCCCCAAAGCACACGAACTCATCAGTTTTATCCTCAAGGAAGGTGCCATTTTTGACCAAATATGGACACTTTAATGTGTCAAATGAGGCTCACTCTCGTCGTCCTCAAGATGCAATCACTGAGGCCAATGTGAAAGTCAGGCAACTTGTCTTGCCAGATCGGAGAATTACAATAAGGCATATTGTAAACGACACCTCATTGTCATATGGGCCCGTGTGGACAATTCTGCATGAGCACTTGAACATGTCCAAGGTGTCAGTAGGATGGCTGTCACTTCTTTTCACTGCAGAGATGAAAGCAGAGAGAAAGCGCTGTTTTGAAATTTTTCTGGGTTTTTGAGAGACAATAGGAACTTTTTTGATAAACTGGTAATAGTTGATGAAACTTGGCTGTACGATACTGAGATGAAATGCAAATAAAAGCAGTGGAAACACCAGTAAAGGTCATTCTCAATGTTTTTTGGGATACCGAAGGCAAATCACGTGTGACTGTCTTCTAAAGAACAAAGCAATGAACGGTGATTACTACTCTCAACTGTTAAAGAATCTAAAAGTTGAGCTCGGAAAAAAAAAAAAAAAAAAAAAAAAGAGCAGGAAAGCTCCAAAATGGTGTTGTTCTTTTGTTGGACAATGCACCACCCCATCGAGCTGCAATTTCGACGGCAGCTGCAGACAATTGTGGGTGTAATATTCTACCACATCCTGCTTATTCACTCGATTTAGCCTTTCTATTTTTTCCCTGCACTAAAGAAGGACTTCAAAGGAAAGCATTTTGAAGATGAAAATGATGTTTCTAAAGTGGCAGAAGAATGGTTTAAGGCTAAACCCAACACTTTTACTTTCAATGTCTTTCCAAGGTCAAAGGAAGATGAAAGAATTGTGTCGCTTTGGATGGTGACTATGAGAAAAGTAAAAGTAAGTGTGCAAAATTTCATGACAATCGGATTGCTCCTTCATAGTCAGGGAGATTTGTGGTCATCCCTTGTATATAGATCTACGTCAAAACAGGATATTCTGTTTTCTCCAAAAAGCAATGGAAGTCATTTTTACGAAAGACCTATGTGCTGGACATACGGTCATGTAGTGAAAAAGAATGCCACAATCTGCCATGGTGTGTTAGTAATTATAGAGTATAAAATAGCCGTGTCAAAATCATTAAGGGATACTTTTGACTGTTGAAACGATGGAAAAATACCTTTGTTCACGTAAGCATGCATTTAACTTCCAGTTTGCCTTTACTTCTTTCTTTGTAGTTATGCTCTAAGGCATTCCCAAATAATTAATTCTGAAGCTGTTTTTCTAAATTGAACGCATCCATGGGTTCAAATGCTTCTTCGAAACCTCTCGCAAAGTTCAGAAAAAACCTTTTAATTGGAGGAATGCGAACTCTTAGACGATTTGAATATTTATGTGATTCTAATGCAGATCCAGATTTCATTCCTGAAACGTAAAGAAAACAGAAAACATGACCAAGTGACAGTGAAGCTATTTTCTATATCTTTAACCGGCACTGCATAATATTATCAGTAATCTACGATGACCAAAGCAATGTCTTTTCTGAGCACATTGGGAAACAGCATGTTGTTCCCAGCGTTTTTGACGTATCTCAATACATAGAACTGCATGCAGAAAGAAACAATATAGGGACCGAGAGGGAAGAAAGAAGACTGAAAATGTCTATTCTATAAAAGCATGATATTCAAGGTACTGTAGGAGATAGACGAAGTGCTTCGTCATAATCTCAGAAGAAGAAAGATTATCAATTCAGAGATGTTTCTGCAGTTGGATTACTCTGTCAATTAAACATTTATTAAAAAAAAGTAAACAAAGAAAACGTGTATGGAACTCAGAAAAAGAAAAGCGCTGATTATAAGTAAAGTCTCAAATCTAAAGATGCTCCCTGAGATTAGCAAAACAGGTTTTCCAGGGAAGCCAAGTTTATTCAGAAAGAATTATATTGTGCAACATGATTTAAGAGATGCTTTTGTAATGTCCTGTGGTAATGAACTGTCAGTGAAAGTTATTTGCCACTTACTTGGTTTAATCCTCTTGGCTCCTTGTGGAGCATAGGGCCGCAACAATACCTCCCCACCGCACCCGCTTTGGGGCTGACCCTTTCAGTTGGGCCCATGCCATTCCGGTAGCCATGGCCCCGCTCTTTATGGATCTGCACCACGTCTGTTTTGGTGTCCCTCTTTTTCTTCCCCCTTGTGGATTCCAGTGCCTGCGTGGCGATGGTGTTAGCTGGTCTGCGCAGGGTGTGACCAATCCATCCCTATTTGCGTTGTCTTGGCTGATGCTGGCTTGGTTTGTTGTTTCCCTTAACCTGGAGTTGGAGATTGTCTCCGGCCACTGAATGTAGAGGATGTGGCACACGCATTAGTTGACAAATACTTGCAGTTTGTTAGTATTTTTGTCATGCTCCAGGTCTCCGCTCCATCATTTTACATTTTGGTGGTGAAAATCCTTAACTTGTTCTTGAAGAGAGTGTTCGAATCTCCAGATCGGGCGCATGGAGTTGAATGCATGCCTGGCCTTGTTGGTGCGATTCTTGATGTCGTCCTCTTTGTTTCTTTGATATCATCGTTTTGCAGATGTAATGGGTCTTCTTATTTGTTGTTGATCCTCATTATTTCAGTCTTCTTCTTGCTGACCGGAAGCCAGGTGTTTTCGGCTGTCGTAGTGAGCTTGTTCAGCTTTTCCTGTGTATGTTGTCGATGCGAGAGGAGGGCGATGTCATCCGCAAAGTCGAGGCGTTCGAGCTTTTTTGTGAAGGTCTATAAGGCTGGGTTCACATAGGACTATACTATACGGGTATACGGTGCTCGTTTTCGAGGGCACGCGTATAGCTGGAATCGAACAGGGTGATTTACTAATACCGGGTCATATAGGAAGGCACTATACGAAATGCCGTATAGGTGCGTATAGTATAGTATAGTGGAAATCGCGCTTGTTCAATTTTCGTGCAGCGTATACCACCGGGTACCATCGTGTTCAGATGTGACAGCTAGTTTTCTGAATTTCAATATATGGGATATAGGGAATGAAAACCAATAGGATATGGGATATGCGGGCTAAAAATGATGGGATGTGGGATATGGAAATCTTGTGTCACCCCCCCCCCCCCCTTTTTTTTGTGTGCTAAATTGGTATTTGTTTCACTCACCTGATGGTCAAAACCAGCTTTTCTTCTCCTGATATTGGTTTCCTGCAGTTTGATCCAATGGGACGGATGTGGGGTAAAATTAGGTCTTCCAAACTTTTGTAGGTGTCGTATGACATACGCATGCTGAAAAACACCTTATCATCAGGGTGATCGATCAGGTCCTGAAATGTGGTGTGGAACTCCCCCAACGCAGGTGGCATTTGGAAGTGCTGTCGTACCCATACCGTTCTTCTTTTTTTCTTCACATGTGCCTCCTCAGCCTCGATCAGTAAAAGAAGAGCCAAATCTTCTTCGTCTGAAGAATCCATCTTGACGACACCAAAAGACCGTTTAAGCAGTACACGCGTGCAGCCTAACTGACCCGCCGTGCCCGTATACCGTATAGCGAATACCGAATACCGTATAGTTCTATGTGAACCCAACCATCTACAGTGTAATTAATTATCCAGTCAATGACGATTAGAAAGATGGCTCGGGACAGTATGCAGCGTTGTTTTCCAGTTTTCATTTTGAATGGTTCTGTCACCTTGCTGTTGTGGATGACCTGACATGTGGAGTTATCGTAGAGCTGTTTAATGATGTCTATAAACTTGACAGGGACTCCATAATGTTGCAGTAGGTTCCAGATGGCACCTCTGTTTATGCTATCGAAAGCCTTCTCAAAGTCGACAAATTCATGTAAAGGGGCAATTGCTATTCGATGGATTGCACAGTGATGATGTGGAGCGTGGCGATGTGGTCGGTGCATGACCTGTCCTTCTAACATCCTGCCTGTTCCGGTCTCAGTTTCTTGTCCACGGCCTTTTTCAGCCTTTTTATATGGCAATAGTTTGCGTAAAATATGTGTGGGCCCTAATTATTGTCAAAAGCCAATCTCTGACCCAAATAGTTCTTTTCTTTTCTTTTTCTTTTTTGACAGTAAAACATAAATTGCTAACAAATCATCGACATCGATGTGTTCTGCCATGTTCTCACACCATCTTTCGATTTTTGTGCAGCAGGCGGTGTGGATGACACATCTTGTTCAGATCCATCGGACAGATAGGCTATATCGTCTCAGAATTGAACGTTTTGACTGTAGCAGGTCACGACTTCAGTGGCAGTTTCTGTTTTTGATCTAGAATTAGGTCTTGATGACTGTAATTCGTCAAATTCACACAAAAATGTTTTTTAAATCTACTCCTTGAAGATGAACTAGTGCTGAATTATCCATTTCAGTTGAAATTTTGAATGCGAAAAATCTGTGATGAGTTGAGATCTAAGATTTTCTTTGTGTATTGTTAAGCGACAAATGAACTGATTGAACTGGTACTGTTTGCACACAAGAAAGTAGTCCGCTTGAACTAATTTCTTCATTGGCTTCAATGGGCCTATATGAGATTCTAGTTCAAGGTAAGGTGCCTTATATATAATATGGACAATTATAGACCCGTAGCACACCGTAACATCTGTGATTAAGGGGTGTTGTTATAATATTATTTAGAAGTCTTAAATGTGTTTTGGCATTGTATCTTCAGTTTTTCGTATCAGACGTGCATTTCAACACTATTTAATAATTAGCTGCTTTCACTGTGATAAAAGAGAAGTACGGTACATGTATAAGAAAAATGTTTTTCTTAATAAGACATGACGTGGTATTTATGGTCTGTTATTGAAAAAAGAAACTAAATGAAATGTATGTACATGTATGTTTTGAAAGACCTTATATGGGATATACACGTACACATGTATTTTAAAGAAAACAAAATGCAGATTACAAAAATCAGAACGGACGATTTTGCACTTGGAGAAAAAATAAAGTATTCAGGGGGAATTAAAATGTATGACAAAATTTTGTATATACAGATCATTGTTCCCAAATTTGACTTTGGTATCTAAAAAGTCCGTGGGAGAAGAAAAATCTGCTTTTTGTTTGTGTTTTTGTTTTAGATTTTCCTGAGCATTTTGGAAAAGTGGGATATATAAAATACTGTCCTTTAAAAAGAAACTCTAGCATATATGTGTTTGGTACAAGTGGCGGATCCAGTGACGTGCCTTATCCATCATTAACCATTCCTTTAGCTCTTATTATAACGAAAACGAGCCATCTCCAAAACAAATGCAGGTAAGATACACTCTGTGTACTAGCGGCGTTTCTATACAAGTTCAAATGGAAAGGCTCACTGTACCAGGAAATGTGATGAAGGTTGGAAATTTAAATATCAAGAGCATGTAACTATTTTCTGTTTTGTTTCTCAGATTGTCATCTGTGGAGACCGAAATAGATCTGACACCCAAGCTCTACTGCGAGTAGTGCAGAGCATGTATTTGCCAAATAAAGTCTTGATGGTGACTGACGGTCCAAGCAAAAGCTTGTTGCATGAACGGCTTGATTTCCTGAACTCTGTGACTCAAGTTGATGGTAAGGCGGCTGCGTTTGTGTGTGAGAATTTCACTTGTTCACTTCCTGTCACCACAGCTGATGAACTTGAAAAATTGTTGACTTGATTGCGATATAAACTAACCACAAAAAGATTGAGTTGTTTTCTTCATGTTTATGTTAGTTACTTTCATTAGTCTTCCTCCTTTTTTTCACTCTCTCTGTGGCTAGTTGTGAAATAGACCAGACCAAGGAAGACACCGTTTGCCTAATATTTAAAATTTATAAACAAGTAACATAACCCGTTCTTCAAACTGAAAGTAAACAGCGGGATTCCTGGAACATAGGGTAAAATCTGAAATCAGAATGATTGGTGAGATAACCTGAACAAAAAATCCAGATTTAGATTGCTGTAAAATGAATGCAATCACAATAAATCGTTAATACCTTGCAGCAAGTTGATTATGGTTATAACGTTGAGAGTTTAATGAACAACTTCAGGATAGACTACATTCCGCGTTGAACCCTCTGCTGCAAAATTGAAGAGGGATCGCTTGGAGCCTGTTTTTGAGAGTGCCACGCACAGCATTCCGTGAGCGAATGGTTACATGGTTGTCTCACCTGGTATCCTCTGTAATAACATTTCACATTTTATTTTGGTACCAGTAGCAGAATCGTTCACTGGTGCCAGCACACTCAGGCATACAGGATCTGTATAATTTTGTACAGTTTTAAAAGGCAAACTGAAGCAACTCATTAAGATTTCCAAGCACAGTTCCAAACCTATTCTGGGGTCACTTGGGTCACATTGCACTAAAATTACATTCTGCTTATGAAGAACTGAGACAATATTGGAAACCTCCAGCAAAGCTTGATGACGTACATTGTCACCTGTCAGCAGTCCTAATACAAATGTAGTAGCGAACATGCTTCTTGGTAAGTTTTGCGGGTATGTTCATTTACTATTTGAAGATGTTCAAAACTTGTGTCTCCTCTTGTGGTGAAAGAGTAGCCGCACAAACCCCCCCTTCATCTTGGCGTAGACACAATGTGCACTCTTCCAACTGCTGGCGTTTTATAAATTTATCCATTAGCAACTTGTTGTTTTCGTGCCCATTTTCTTTTGTTTCGTGTGTAAAAGCGAGGAACGGCGACATAGGGGCCTACAACAGGGTTGCAGCAAACTCATCTGTCTGATACAAATTGAAAAATGCGGTTAAACTTATAGTTGTTGCAGGGAGATCTGCTGTCAATCTTTCCTGTGCTTTCTCTTCCGTAAAATACATACGTTATCCATTTTCAATGTGAATGACCAGTTCAAATACAAGAGGGAAAACGTTCATACACTGGCATGCGAAATATTCCTTATGCTCTTTGAGTCGAGTCCACGTACAGCGCATTAAATTCTCTCTCTTGCATCAGCGGTTTGCTCAACTGTGTGTAGCACCTGTAGGGCCTGATCCGATCCTTTGTGAACATACTATAACACTTTATATTCGATATTCTCTTAATAGACATAGATCTACAGAATTCCACTTTGAAATGACAGTTAAATCGTCGACAAAACCCTGAATTATAATTATAGGGCATTACCAAGCAATTGTCAGTGATACAGGTATTCTCAAAGTCCCTATTTCCAGGTTGTAAAGTAAAGTAAAATTCCTTCAAAGCCATTGAGGCCCATAGAGCCGGAGCTTATTTCGGTTCCGGTAGCGCGAAGCGGAACAGATGGTTTTTACTTCCTCTCCTAGTCGGGACGCTAGTCTGTCGTAGGTTTACTTCCCCAGCAGAATATTCCGGTACCCAATTTGCACCTTGGTGGGGAGAGGAAAAATGGTGTAAAGTGTCTGTCCCAAGAACACAACACTGTCACCTCCAGGGTTCAAACCCTGGACCCTTGGATTGGAAGTCCAACACTATAACCATTCGGCCACCGCGCAGGTTGTAATAATAGTAATTCCTCCGACACTTTGAACAAGAATCTAATCTAATTTCTGTTTGTTGTATGAAGGGTTCGGATTCTTTTGAACACAGTTCATTATTTATACAGGGTGCATGAATATATTGTATTGAAAGTGCCACACATGGTCCTGGAGAAAATTAATTATATTGAACAGAGGATTGCCCTACACAGTATCATTATCATACACTAGTTAGTATTAAACTAGGTTGCCCCCTTATCATAGACTTTATGATGGTTCATTTTTTGGTTCATATCATGTCTTCAAAAAATTATTATTATTGAACAGGGGGAAGAGAGACAGTTTGGGCATATACTCTCTTACATGAGATTTACATTCACGTAAATGTTTAATTAAATGAAGAGACTACAATGTATGCAGGTTACACAAATGTTTATTAATTATTGATAAGAAGTGATAATTATTTTTTATATTTTTCTTTATAAAATTTACATTGAAATGATATATAGGCTCCCCTATATACATGTATTTATAATTTCATTCGCTCTCTTTCCATACAAAATTTCATTCATTGACTTACAAAATTTACATTGAAATGATATTACATGTATTTACAATTTCTAAGCTGCCTCCCTCAAACTATGTTTGCCTTCTGTGACATACTGCATGGCAGCCTGGGCATTGGAGGCGTTTTGGAGCCATTTTTCTGTAAAGGGAAAAGAAAACGGTATTATTAAAAACATGATTAAACATGTTCGGTGCCTAAAATGCCGTTTAAGAGCATAATGTTACAATTTAAAGTCAATATTGATGGTTAAGTAAAAGGCTAAAAGCAAAAAGACTCAGGCTACAAATTAAATGTATTTTTTTGCCTTGAAAATGCTTGGAATGTTCATTTATATAAAAAGTATACAACAATGTGTGCTGTACGATATTATGAGGGTTCACCTACGACCATCGTTAACACCCAAGAGGTCTAGATATAGGTGAAAGCCAGATTTAGGCATGGTTTTCCCTGAATCACGAGCTAATTTTTACCACTGAACCTAAAATTAGACGCTATCCGGGAGTTCCATACTGTTAACGAAGAGATTCCCTTTGTTAAAATCATACTCTCATAAGAGTAACTTTCCGATGTGTAACGCCCGGGTTCTCTTAACTCTCAAACGGCCTTTGGGGTCAATTCTGACCCCAAGGATAGTAAACTTGTAATAATTTTAAAAGTATGAACTACTGAGGGTTGTCCCTCATTGAATTATCCTATCTTTATGTTTACTAAAAATTGAGATTGATAATGGATCCAGAAGTGAATAAGAATTCTTTGTTTGTTTGTCAACCTGCCCCACAAACGGCACTTGAATTGACCCCACACTGATATTAGTAACATTATTAGATTTAATTGCAATTTTATACATGTATATATTATTTACTTTCTCAAGATGTATGTTCATTAGCTGAATGTTTTCAATTCTTAAAATGTTTGACTTTAAGCACTTACCAAAATGGCCGCAGAAAAAGAAAGATGTTTCAAATACTGCGGTACGGTACACGAAGAGCTAGGTGAACATAATGATGACACATTGAGTGATCACGCACAAAGGACCCGAAGACTGACATTTTGCAGACATTTCCATGTGTATGCCCTTTGAATTGGTATAAATGGTTTAGAACATCCTTCAACATAACATTCTTTCAAACATATCTACCATGACATAAATTTGATGACGACAAAAGAAAATTTTAATTAATCAGTCGAATTCACCGATCTTCACGTCACTGTTTGCCTCGCCGACAGTACACTATCATTTTGTCGGAAGAACAAAGCCGGTTCGTTTAATTTATTGTGATTATTTCTCGTTTTCGTTTGGCTCTTTCAAACATAACGAAGGGGGAAATCAGACCTGATGTCACAGAGACTCCGTTTACTCTTAAATTAGGCAGGGTTACAGTCTGGGTAAAGTGTAGGCCTATAGGCTACATTGAACAATAGTTTGCTAGTTCCAGGGCCCAAAGATGTCTGATACAATAGAGGTTGATGAATCGAAGTTGCCTTGCGAAATCATGACACATGTTATGTTCAAAGTTCAAAGTCGAATCTAAACGCCTCACCAAGAATAAGCAGCTTAATATCTCTTTTTTCTTGATGTAGCACCAATGACCGTAATAACGCTTGGATTGTGGACGGATGGCTTTCTCAGTATTCACTGCTTTGTTGAATTTGACGTCAGAAAGAGGAGGAATCTGTCGCGTCACGTTTCGCGTGTTAAAGTATAGATCTAGATATAGAATCTTATCGATTTCAGAGCGAAATATATTTCTAAACTTTCTTTTAACAGCTGATTTCCATGAGTCTGCTCCCACAGCCGAAACATCATATTAAATTTAGCCCACCATATCAATTAAAGATAAAAGAAGGTTGTGTCCTTTATATGAGAACCCCACCTATGGGCAAAGGTTCATATCTACACACATTTAATATTGTACATGGCCTTTCCTCCACGCCCAGATGCTGAACGGCGCCGGTGCAGTAAATGTTGACGGGAACGCGAAGTTGTGGTCTGTGCTAGGTACGAGTACGGTAGTTTGTACCTGCACATTCATAAGGTGCCGGGCACGCGTAGTTTCTGCCCACACACAAGAGTGCGTGCACGCATAGTTTGTGCACGCACATGATAGTGCCGGGTACGAGTAGTTTGTACCCGCTCATGAGGTGGCGGGTACAAGTAGTTTGTTCCTGCACATGGGGTGCAGGGCACACGTAGTTTGTGCATGCACATGATAGTGCCGGGTACGAGTAGTTTGTGCTTGCACTGGGTACTCTTTGTATGTGTATATTTCTCACAGTTAATTTCAGCTAGAAGGGTTTGTGCTTGCACTGGGTACTACATGTCTCACAGCTATTTTAGTAGCTTTAATACATACCTTCATTGTTCATCTCTTTGCTTATGTCTTTCCATGCCTTGTCTGTGACATTTCTGTTTGCATGGTCTTTTCTTCTTTTATCC